>JALIZH010016650.1:0-137443 GCA_030522465.1 Rhipicephalus appendiculatus
AACGCGTAGTACACTTCAGCAAAATGCTTCCTACATGCTTCATCCGTATTCTAGAAGACGTATTTTTCTCGTAAGATGCCGATAACGAGATTAACAAGCACTTATTTGCCCTGTTCAGAGCACGAGTGGCTTTTCGTCGATTTTATTATTGTATGGCTCTATTCATCGCACCCATCAACACAATCTCCTCAGCACCGCCCCGATGCATCCGAGTGGTCCCCATTGTTTAGCACTAAAACATGCTGCGCGTGCGCAATATCGGAAGTTTTTTGTAGCGTTAGCTACACTGGCCTAGCCAAGCCCGTTTCGCGTGGCACATCAAGAGCCGTGCTGCGCATGCGCGAGGATCAGTGATGTCACAGAGCTGGCGCACCTGAGCCGGCAGTTCCCGCGCACCTGCCGCCGCCGCGCGCGACTCGCCGCTGCCGGTCTGCGCATTCCAGAGGAGTGACGTCGTAGCCGTGGTAGACGCAGTGGCGCCGCCGGCGCGCGATTGCAGCCTTCGCTGTGCAGTCGCCGTCTGACACTGCGCTGGAGCCACGGCGCTTCTGACTGGCGTTTGCCTGTGTGGTATAGCCATGGAGAAGGAGAGCGCAAATGCTGCTCAACGGCGGAGAAGCTTGACTCATCGGATCCTGAAGTAGTTGCCTGGCAATTAGCGTCCCAAGCTGGGATTTGGGATTCATGGAAGCAGGATTTGGGATTCACCACCGTTCATCTTGTCTATCAGAGACAGATAATTCCAAATACTGCGTTGGGGCCATAGAGGCGGCAGCGTGTTACTTCACTGATCACCGAGCCGTCTTTGTGGCAATATAGAAGCAACGACGTTGAGCAAAAATTAATATACATGTGCCACATAATACGTATACCGTGTGTGTGTCATTGGAGCAGCAGTAAGCATGATAATCAAGCTAATCCTAGACTATCTAGACAATCATGAAAGCTAAGAATAATGAGCTGAAGCTTTGCTAACGCTACGTATATCCTGGCATAGCCGAGCTAAGCCACTGCAGCATTTTCTTTTTTCTTAGATGCGAAGCGTCTTATGGCGACGTTCAATCCGGTGGGGGTGGTGGTGGTGGTGGTGTGCGTCCGACCACCCTTACTGCGCATGCGCAAACCCTTCCAAATAAATGAAGATAAAAAAAACCTCCTCTCCCCCCTCTCTCTCCTCTAGGCATCCCTCCCCGCGGCAACCACACTCTCACTGCGCATGCGCGTCCCCTCCCCTCTCTCCCATCCTATTCTCCCCCTCTCTCCTCTAGGCATCTTCTTGCCCGCGGCGTCCACACCCCCACTGCGCATGCGCGTCCCCCTCTCTCTCCTCTCCTATGCTCCCCCCTCTCTCGCCTCGCGGCGCCGACGCAGGCAGCGTCTGCTAGCGAGTTTCTTGGTTGAAAAAACCGACTGCTTGCGCTGCACAACCGTTCACTGGCCACCCCATATATATGGCACTGGATCTTGACCTGCAAGGTAGTGCCGGTGGGAGATTTCTCCTGTGCGTTGTTGAACAATAAAAATTCATCAGCGTGCGCGTTAACTAAAAGCGGACTGCGGGTCTCTGTGTCCAGCAGGAGTCTTCTGTCTCTCATTGCCCATTAGCAGCGATTGACATGTTCTAGCAGGAAACACCGGTCTATCACTGCGTGATTGTGCCTCCCCAGGTTTCTCTCCTGCGCAACGCCGCGATGAGCGCCAGCGTCAACACCGCCGCCAGTGTAAGCGTTAGCGCCCGCTGCTTCGCATCTACACATGGTTCCCTTTAGCGGGAGATGGTGTGTGTTTTTTTTACTTCAAGATGACTCGAAACAACTAGAGAGTGGCGGCGCTAACTCTACACCCGCACCTATTTTTTTCTTGCTCGAGGTGTTTCTGCGCGCAGCGCTGGTTGGTCTGCGAGGCCATTGCAACGCGCCCAGTTTCGGTTTAATATTACTCCATCAGTGTGAATTTACAACGTGCTGTAAGGCCAACCACTCATCTGTCTTTCATTCTGACTGTGATACGTGTTACATGCAGGCGTGGTAATTTTTTTTGTTAACTCCCGAAAGCGGGTGCACGACATCACATCGGAAAAGTATCTTAACGCCTTCTCTCCCCTCAGGATTTCTGATCGAGCCTTGACCGAACAGTAAAGTGAGAGAGACCTGACGTCTGTAGCGAGTGACGTCACGGGCGTCACTCACGACATTGCTACAGGCGAGCGCATACGTTGACCCGCCCCCTGAATCCCCTCCCCTCCCAGTCAATGACGCGTTTCAACTGCGGAATAGAGTAACAAATTCACCTAAGTATCGACGTCAGCATATGCTGAGCGTCATCGGCTAAAAGCGACACTTAGTTCGCACGGAACTAGCTGCTAACAACTGGCCCAAAAAAAGAGGACATAGCAAGTAGCAGTGGGAAGCTAGAATGCCACGACGTGCGTCATCAGCGCGCCGTCGTTCCTCTGACGTTGTACAGAGTGAGTCATAGGTCATAAGCGCTCAACTTCTCAACTAATACTGCGGCAGGTGCTGTTGCATAAAAAAAGTTCAAAGCACGACAAGCTTCTACTAGGAACACGTATTTTTGTTACTGCCATTTGTAAATGATTGGACTAATAATTTTGTGGTCTAGATCATTTTGGTATCACTGAACTCCGGCACAGTGGTGTCAGTGTGGTTCAACCTGTAGTGCGATTTAAGGGTGCTGAGACTGTTATAAAATTCTCGTCTTTCATTCTTTCATCCTCTATAATCAGACATATGAGATAAAATTTGAGGACTACACCCCAGGGAAAGCAATGCCAATATTTGTGGCCGATGATCATAATGTAGAGATATCCAAACACCGATTTTGGAGTAACTGATCTGAGTTAAATGGGCCACATTTGAAAAGATGCCAACAGGAATGACTGCAGCGTTATAGATATAGCATTCTTCAGGTGCGTTCAGTAGAGATATGCTGCTTCGTGACACATCGGCCAGTGCCGTGAAAGAAAAGTCAATGAACGCCGAAAAGTGCGATATGTGTACTTTGTGCGTCAATCTGCTTTCCATTTACGCAGAGAACTTGAAGTAGCTGTACCTGAGGCTGTTCCTTGCTTTGAAGCGACTGACGTTTTGACATTTTTGTTAGTTATAATTATATGCCTTATTTCTAGGCACTCACAATGTGTGTTTTAGACGGCAAGAATAGGCAGGGAAATCAACGTTTTTGACGGCGAAAATAGGCAGCCAAGACATGGTTTAGGCCTCCAACATTGTAAATGCAGTCGCAGATATAATTTCATCATTTAGGGCATTCACGTATAAAGCGGAGAGAATAAACAAATCTTAAGAGAGACGACCATTTCGATCTTTTTTGGTAGGAAATTAGGGCAGAGTTGCAAGTCTGTGGCGAGAATCAACCGTCTTGGTAAAACTCACAAAATCCGCCCGTCTGTGTCTATTTCCAAGACTTTGTAGAAAAAGAGACCGTATTGTGGAATGTGAAAAAGCTTAAAGGCACTTATCGATTAGAAATGAATACAGTTCGACACGACATAGGCGACGGCTTCTGTGACAGTCCGGGAAAAATGATAGGGCAAACGGCAAAAAGGTGACTCTTATTTGTGACAAGCCAAAAAATAGATGACGTGCTTTACGTGTGGGATGAGTACAGAAACGATCGAGCAGTTCTAACACCGAAAACAATTACGCGGGATAGCAAAGAGGCAAGGAGCAAATGAGAGGACTCATCCAGAGCAGAAAGTGGAATGACTTATGAAACCATGCATGCGCGAGGCCTAAATGTCTTAGAATTATACCTAATCTTTATGCCAGTAGCATCGCGTACAAAACAAACCAAATCGAGTGCCTCCTCCTTAGCCATGATCCCCATATAACTTCTTGGATGTGGGCGCTAGAAGACGAGGACGAAGGGGAAGAAGGACACACACACTGGCGCCCCATATAACGATAATAACGTAAAGATGGCTGCATAATGACGTGTCAGACGAAGTAATAGTTGACAAGCCGCACCATATATTCCGTCGTGACCGTACGTCACAGGGTGGTGGCTTCGCAGTTATCTTCAAAAACACATTCTCAGCTACATTACTACCCAAATAAAAAAACATGAAAGTCTTTTTTTTTAATATAAGGAGCTGGGGAAATGAACTTACACTATACGCGGTATACAGGCCTCCTTCGCCCCTGGAATTCTTACTGTCCTTACCAGATTACACATCGATGAACGTTAGCGGAACACTAATTATGGCTGGGGATTTTAATCTGTCATCAATTGATTGGGCTTGCAGGAGTACCTACATCTCACTTCCTCAACAATACATTACAACAATAAGGCTGACAAGTAACGTAATTCAAGCTGGTCATGAAACCACCTGTGAATCTGAAGGGGGTGGGGCAATACTGGATCTTATAATGGTCAGTAGAAGTCTTGCTGATTATGTCGTTCGAAAAGAGGATGGTATAGCTGACCATAAGTGACTTCTTTTTTTTGCACCCTAAAAACTACGTGAAGACTCGGCCAGAGAGCAAAACAGTCAAAAACTTTAATATAGCGTATGATACTGAGATTCTTGACGAGCTGTGGGAACTAGCAGATAACTTGCGAAACACTGATGCTATTACTCTGTGGAAAGTTTAAAGCATCTATTCAAAAATGCATTGACAATTTTTTTTTTCCAACGAGGCATATTATGTCGGATCACTACAACTCCTGGGTTGATAGGAACATTATACTATTAAAGCGGAGCATTAAACGAACAAAGAACCAAAAAAACGTAGACAGTAACGATTGCGTCAAATACACGAATAATTACACCGTGTGCTGTCTTCTGCGAAAAACAAATATTTCGTGATTACTTCACCTAGTTTTAATAAAAAAGAATCCACAGAAGTTATGGCGTTTTCTCAGCTCAAAATATAAATAGACAAAAAAAAGACGCGGATGTGCTAATAACGGAGCCGAGTGGTATAGCTGACGTGTTGAATGAAGATTTCCATTCCGTATTCTCTCCAGCCGAAAGCAGCATCCAGTCATTTGGGCCTTAGAAATCGATCATTACTTTATACCCGTTGAAGTTGCATTTTCTCAAAGAAAGATCTTTACGTGGCCCACACAACATTTCCAATGCTTTTTCGCAGGTATGCAGAGCCTGTTTCATGCATTCTAACTGCTGTTTCTCGTTCCTGATTAACGGGCCCCTAAAACATTCCGAGTTAGAAGAAGAGACAGTGCGTTTTTGCTCGCCTACGCTACCCATCCTACAATCGTCATTTCCTGCTAGCCACTTATTTCTTCATAAAACACGTGGACGATGTCCGCACAAAGCGTTGAGCCTATCAGTGTTCGTGCTTTTGGGGTACTGGCAGACAGATGACGGCGTAAACCATTCTGGAATATCATCCTGAGTGGTCATCCCGGGTAAAGGCGACGAAGGCGGCGCTAAACTTCTTGAAGTCTTCAGACTTGCACCGGCGGTTATAGACTGATGGAGTTATAATGACTGTGAGGTGTGTGTCTTTGTGTGTTCGTGCTCTCTCCTCTTTCTCTTTCTCCGTCTTTAAAATCCCCCCATCCCTTTCCTTAGTGTAGGGTAGCATACAGGTACTTCTAGACTAGTTAACAACCCGCCTTTCCTTTCTCCCCCTCTTCCTTCCTTCGGCTACACGCTGTTATCACTGATTACTTAGTCGAGAACGCACAAAATAAAATGAAATCAGATGATCGCGTGCGAAAGCAACGCGAGACAAGGCAGAACGACCGTGCGACCGCATCGCAAATCAGGGTAGGAGAAAATTTACAAGTGATACTCTTTGTACACGGATCGATCGGGAGAACTTATTTCGAGATGACTTCAGATAAACAGACTGCTGCCGTCAGAAATTTTGCCGAATAGACGAGAAATGCCAGGAGAGAATAACGCACCCGTTCTTTGCAATTTAAGAGGTTGTTTAGGGGCACTTGAAAGCTCGCTATCATTCGAGATGATTGGCGTCTCACCCGGGTAGTGGCAGTTCACAAAAAAGACGCCAGCATAGAAAAGAAAAACTACCACCCGATATCCTTGACGTCATCGTGGTGGAAAATACTTGAACAAATACTCCTACATTGCATAACCGAATTTCTTGAACGTAATAAGCTGCTACCTGATCACCAACATGAATTTTGCAAAAACCTTGTTCATGAGGTTGCTTTAACGCTCGATTCGGCCGGTCAGACCGACTTAATGTTTTTGGATTTAAGCAATATTTCTCATCGTCTATTTCAAAGTAAACATCCAAACAATCTTCGCGGATTTGACCAACCGTCTTATATTATAAATTGGAAAAAAACAGTACTTGTTCTACCTAACACAGCTTGTTGATGTCGATGGGTACTTGTCCACGCGCTTGCCAGTTACGTCAGGCGTGCCTCAGGGAAGCTTCTTATGACCTATTCATTTTATCGTGTATGTGAACGATATTGCCACTGTTGTGTGCCCTGATGCCAAATTAGGCTGTTTGCCGATTATTATTTGATTTTACAAAAGTAATCTTGCCCAAACGAACAAATTTAATTTAGTAGCCTAGCGAAAATCCACGAATAGTGCACAGTATGGTCAATGTCCCTGAATTCCGAGGAAACTACACTGCTACGAGTAAGCAATAAAAGACAACCCTTTTTATACACGTATAAAATTACGAACGACACCTCGCAGAAGCCACGAAATACAAATATTTGAGATTGACAATCACCGACTAACTCGCATGGTCCTCCGACATCGAGAGCATTTTACAGCAGCTACTCGGTAACTTGGCTTACTTAGACACAAACTGAAAAGCGCGCCACCCGATGCAAAGCTCCTCGCCAACCACGCAAAAAAAATTGCGTTAAATTCAATATGCGAGCGTAGCTTGAAATCCCCACTACAACAAAATTGGCCGAGTATCTGCGTGCTTCGCTGCGAATGTCGTCGAAAGACGATAGTCTTCTGCCCGCCGTACTACATGAATCCTGGTCTCATCCGCGGCCACCCGTGATGCTTTTCTCGTACCATTTCCGTCCTGGCATGACGAAGCATCTTCTCGCCGCAAGAGCGGTGTTTTTGGTACCGTGAAAGAGCAATTTATAGTACGAGAAAAATCGTTTTGCTCTTTAGTGTCCCTTTAAGTTGACTGCGGAAAGTTGGCTTGACAATGCACTGATACCGGCGAATACGTAGCAAGTGGCCTCATGTGTTTGAGTGAAAGGCGTCAAAAACCAAGTAGTCGCGTACAGCGCCAGCAAAAAGAGTTTCCCTTGTTTACAGCGACGGGGGCAGACTGCGCCAGCTATCGCGCGTCGGATGAAACACGCGGCACTTCGCGCGACCTCGGAGACAAACGACGGTTCTTCGCTTTTATGAGGCAGCCCGCATTTTCAGTGCAGCCTAAGAAACACTACGGTCTTTAAAATTACGTATCTATGTGTTTTCTAGTAAAGGAGCACACCACCTAATACTTACGATTGATGTTGCGCCTCAGATATGCGTAATATTTGCTTTTTTGATCGACGATGTTCACACGTATGAACGTAGCTACCACTTCAAGATAGCCGGACCTTCAGCAACTGCTTAAACTTTGGCGAGGTGGCTCAATCGTGTGACAGACAGACCAAAACTTCTGCGCTGAAGTATCCCAAGAAAGACTATCGTCTTTAAAAAGATCAGCATCGGCTCGAATGGTTCAGAAGGCGGGCAGTACGCTCCATATTCAACAAATATAAGCGAACAGATTCACCGCCATCTCTAATGCTGGGAAATAAGATTACAACCGTAGAGCTGCGCAGGAAAAAAAGCAAGACTGAAATTTTTATTGTTGTTTCACCACAACGGACTAAATGGGAATGCGCGCACATATAGTCAGCCATTTTTCTCGTGGAAATTGAAAAATCGACATGCCCATTACCTTCTTTGGTATCTAACGCGCACTAATCTTTTCAAGTACTCATCTTTCTCTCGAACTATTTCTCATTGGAATTCACTGCCTAAAAAATGGTTGTATAATAATCTGCAAGGGCTTCTGAAAGTGCGCTGCTTACTGATTCAGAAATGCAGCAAACCACTCGAAGCTCATGTGACTTTCTTTTATCTTTCACTTTTGTAGTTCGTTATTTTTTCATCCACATGTATTATTCATGCACTGTTACTTCAAAATTTACAAAGACTATATTTACGCATCCGACGTATTTCGGGGAGAGTTCACTTGTGTTTACTTTTTTCTTCTACAATTTTCAGTTGCTACATGTTTTGCGCTCGGCAGTGGGATGACAAATTTTTTGAGGGAAGGGGTGGAGTTGTTTTTTTTATTCTTGATTTTGTTTTACATCTATATTAAGTATCACTTTCCTATAAGCTCTATTAATTCGTTATCTAGACAGGTCGCATCGTTTTTTTTAATACTTCTAGATACACTGATACGTTTGCTTTGTCTCCTTTATCTGTGAGCTGTGTGCCTTACGCCTCCATTGGTACATGGAAAGTTTCAACTGCATAATGTCTCATCTACTTGGGCCTTCATGACCCCAGTAGGCTCTAAATAAAATAAAAAGAAACAAATAAGTTTTAGGCACAATAAATGCTTGCGTAAATGCAAATAATTTCAAAGCAAAGACGTGGGTGGCCTGTATCCCTGACAGGAAAAAAAATCACAGCATATCCACGAAGTGAATGATGGTGAGTGGGCGAAGCTCGGAGGGATCATTCGGGAAACCGTGAATCCCCCCCGTACATTGCCCACTCGATCATGCAAAACGTGACAACACGGGTCACGTCTTTGCATGATCCTGGGTGTTCGATCGTGAGCTGGGTACGAGCGTCGCCGACTTGTGTTCCGGGCGCTCCCAGCCTCAGCGACAACATCAGTTCGCGTTCCACGACAGAGGAAGACGATTCCACCTACTCAGACGCCGAAGTCCACACCAGTGCTCGACGCAACGCCTCGCCTCCGCATGCATCGCCACAGAACGCTGCTGTGAGTTGTGAAAGCCACGCGTTCTTGGCTATGGGTTGTGCCGCCGTGAGTACCGGAGCCGCCGCATGCTCCGCGACGCGGTGCTCGACTCCGAGTACCGCGTCGGCCCGACGATCCCAATTATAACAGTGCCATCTATCTCCTCTTTAATCGTCAACTATACGAAAACCACTAACGCCATCTAGTGATATTATTTCGAAGGACATATACACACAACGCCATCTAGTGAGCAGTTCTTAAAACTAGAGCTGGCTAGATACATACATACATACATACATACATACATACATACATACTACTACTACTACTACTACTACTACTACTACTACTACAACTTCTACTACTACTACAGAGGAGGGAACGACCCACACCCTTAAGAGCTTCGCCCCTAAAAGTTATTGTTTATGCGAGGCACCAAAGTGGCAAGGCATCGATGTCCCCACGTGGAAGGCGTCAGCCCAGCCAATCACACTGCTGGTTTCAATAAAAGTTTATTCCCCCTGCTCCCTATGATGGCACAAAGGCGCCCACAGTGGAACAGAACCAGGCAATTGTCCTATGATTCCGATAGCAATTATATCTGCAATCCCTTCGGGTTTTCGCCGTCGCCGTCGCCCTCATTTATGTACCGTATAAAGTCCAATTTGACAAGATCCCTCAGCGCATTGTATGTTCTATAAGTGGGTAATAGTGCGCGAGCAGGGGCGACGAAAGCGTCTGAAGCATAGGTCAAACGCGCCGGCCCATCTCCGTCATTCGGAGGGTGCATGCGATAAAATCCACCGCCTGTGACTCCGGCAGTCAAATGATCAAGCGGAGACGAAACGGCCCACACGTCTTTAACGAGCATGAAAAGATACGAGGGAGGAAAGGGGGGGGCGGTTGCTCGAGCAGCAACGGGCGCTGTCGCCAGCACTGGTGCGCGCGCTATCTCTCTATCTCGGCATATATTAGCCGGCTGTTCGTATATTCTACGTGCTGCGCTCTCTACGCGAAGAGGCTGTGCGAAAAGTGTCCCTGGAGCAGCCATATTCTCTTACACCATCGTTTTGAAAGTTGCCTGAGATCAGATCCAAAATAGTTAGCTGCCAGCCTCACTTTGCATAACATTAAAATTTCTTGCTATCGCAATCATTGCTTCACCCTTGCGGTAAAACTGTCACTTTTTTCCCGCAAGGTTCGCAGAACAGCGTTTCCCATTTTTTTCTCTACAGTGAAGTAGCCACGGTATGGCACACGGGATGCGTGAACCACCCTCATCCCCCCCCTTATTTTAAATATTTTTCATTTTGCCATGGCATACACAGCAGTAAATGCCACATGGCCACATATCTGCCTGCCCGGCCCATACTTCAGATCAAGCTGGTGCCCCCCGCCCCACCTCGAAAAAAAACAAAAATGTGCCTACGACCATGGTTCTCTACCAGGATAAGTGATTAGGCCACTGTCGAATCTTTTGGAGGGGACGGGATTCAGCAGCCCGCTCCCTGAATCCCCTCCCCTGAAAGTCAATGGTACCTTTCAACTGCGGTGTAGCGCAACCAATTAAGTATCTACGTCATCACCTGCTGAGCGTCATATGCCAAAACGACACTTAGTTCGCACGAAACCAGCTCCTAAGAACTGGTAAAAAAATGGAGGCATGTGGAGGAACAGTTTGAAACTAGAACGCGACGGCGTGCATAAAAAGCGCCCCGTCGTTACTCTGACGTCACACGGAGTGAGTCAGTAGTTCATGGGCGCTCGACTTATGAACTAATGCCGCTGCAGCTGCTGTCACATAAAAAATTCAAAGCGCGACAAGCGTCACATCGAACACGTGCTTTTCTTATTGCCGTTTATAAATAATTAGATTATTATTTCTTGTGGTATAGATGAGTTTCTGTATATCCGGCGTCCGAAATAATACTGTCAGAGTAGATCAACTTGCCAGTTTTGCCAAGTTAGCAAAACTGTGCATAGGCAAAAAATCAGATGTATGCATTAAGGAAGAAGGAAGGCAAGGTCACAACCAATATGGATAGGATAGTTGAGGTAGCAGAGTAGTTCTACAGAGAACTGTACAGCAGCCGAGACAAGGAGGATGATATCGCAAGAAGCAGTTATAGCCTAGAGGAATTCGACATCCCACCAGTAACGACAAGAAAAGTAAAGAAAGCTCTAGAGGGAAGGCAAAGAGGCAAAGCCGCTGGTGAGGATAAGGTAACATCAAACCTGTTGAAAGATGGTGGAGAGATTGCGTTAGAAAAACTGGCCACCCTGTATACGAAGTGTCTCTTGACGGGGAGGGTACCAGAATCTTGGAAGAATGCCAACATCATCTGAATCCATAAGAAAGGGGACGTCATGGACTTGAAAAATTACAGGCCCATCAGCTTACTGTCCGTTGTCTAGAAGCTATTTACAAAAATATTAGCTAATAGAATTAAGACGACATTAGAGTTCAATCAACCAAAGGACCAAGCAGTATTTCGTACAGGCTACTCAACAATAGACCATATTCATGCTATCAATCAGGCGCTAGAGAAATGCGCGGAATACAACCAACCCCCTCTACATAGTTTTCATAGATCACGAGAAGGCATTTGATTCGGTGGAGACATCAGCAGTCATGCAGCCTGCAGGCACTGCGGAATCAAGGCATTGACGAAGCCTACATAAACATAATGGAAGAAATATACAGCGGATCCACAGCCACCATAGCCCTCCATAAAGAAAGTGACAGAATCCCAATAAAGAAGGGTGTCAGGCAGGGCGACACGATCTCTCCAATGCTATTCACCGCGTGTTTAAGGAAGGTTTTCAGGGCCCTAGATTGGGAAGAGTTAGGGATAAGAGTTAATGAAGAGTACCTTAGTAATCTGCGATTCGCTGATGACATTGCATTGATGAGTAACTAAGGGGACGAATTACAGCTCAAGGTTACTGAACTGGATACGGAAAGCAGAAGAGTAGGTCTGAAAATTAATATGGATAAAACTAAAGTAATGTGCAACAATCTCGGCGGAGAACAGCGCTTTGCGATAGGTGGCGAGACACTGGAAGTTGTAAAGGAATATGTCTACTTTGGACAGGTAGTAACCACGGAGCCGAACCATGAGAGTGAAATAACTAGAAGAATAAAGATGGGGTGGAGCACATTCGGCAAGCATTCTGAAATCATGAATGGTAGTCTACCAGTATACCTCAAGAGGAGGGTATGTAACAGCTGCATCTTACCGCTACTCGCCTGCAGAGCAGAAACCTGGAGGCTGACAAAGAGGGTTCAACTTAAATTGAGGATGACGCAGCGAGCGTGGAAAGGAAAATGATAGATGTAACCTTAAGAGAGAAGAAGAGAACAGAGTGGATCAGAGAACAAACGGGGCTTAAGGATATCATAGTTGAAATCAAGAAGAAGAAATGGACATGGGTCGGGCACGTAGCGCGTAGGCGGGATAACCGCTGGTCATTAAGGGTAACTGACTGGATTCCAAGAAAAAGGCTAACGCGTGAGAGGGAGACAGAAAATTAGGTGGGCAGATGAGATTAAGAAGTTTGCAGGCATAAAGTGGCCGCAGAAAGCACAGGACCGTGTTGACTGGCGGAAAATAGGAGAGGCCTTTGCCCTGCAGTGGGCGTAGTCAGGCTGATGATTGCGTGATTCACTGCGACGCCGTCGCCCTGACTTATGGGCATATGGACAATGGACCCTTCTCAATGATAACGCAAGGCCGCACACTGCTCTCAGCGTTACAAAGATTTTTCGCCAAGCACAACGTTACTGTACTTCCCCATCCGCCATACTCGCCTGACCTGTCCCCACGAAATTTTTTCCTGTTTCCTCGTGCAGAGAGAGCCCTAAAGGTCACTGAATGGCGTGGAGGCCATTCAAGACACCTCTACAAAGGAGCTGGCGGCCCTGCCAAAAGAAGCGTTTTCCAGTAGTTCCTAAGACTTCAAGAAGTGTTGGAAGTTGTGTATAGACTGCAAGGGAGACTGTTTCGAAGGGGCGCTACACAAATGATTTCTATGTAATGCGCATTTTTTAATGGACTCAGTCTCATTACTTTACGGACAAAAGTTGTAGACAAATGTGCTATTTGTGGTCAGCGCTGACAGGCCTTGCCGCTGCCTCTATCCCAGTGCTGACCGTAAGTTCGAGGTTTTATCAAGACGTTCCGGTCATCATCATTGCATGCTTTGCAAAGGAAGAAGTCATAGTCACAGACCACATCAAGAACCTCATTCACTCACCACGTCACCGGACAACAGCGTATGTAGTACGTGGTTTGCGTCGCTTGTATGACGACATCGAGGCTAATGTTCGTGGTCTCCGGGCATTCAAAATTACGCAGAAGCTGTTTTCAATTGTTTTACAACCGATCATCCCCCGAAGTCTACCACGAGAGCTGCTACTTAAGTATTACCGACGCGGTGAACAAATCACGAACACCCCTCGTACAGAGCAGTGGTACGCAAGCTGCGGCCCGCGTGTCGGTATTATGCGGCTCCCGGCACGACGTCACAAAAGACACCCCCTCCTCTTCTCACTCTTCATTTGAAGGCGAACATGGCAGTTTTGACCTCAAAAGGGTCTTTGCTTGTGAGTCGTAACCTATGTTTGCAAATTGCAACCTTGTGACATGCGTGCTCAAAGTAAACCTGATGACTATTTTTGTTTTCCACATTATTGTCTACTACAATTCACTGAATTTTTTATCTTTTCCTGCTAAGACCCCCCCCCCCTCCCCCCTTCTCCCGATCATCCGTGTGGTCCTCGCCGTGTCGGCTGCATGCAATAGGCCCTCCGCCTCAAAAGATTGTCGACCCCTGGTCTAAAAAACGACGCTGCAAGTGAGCAGACTTCTTCCGCATCGCAGCACAGCCTAGGACCTTTGACTGAGTTCATGAGAAGAGGATAGGAAGCTCGAGAAGGCTGCAAGTCCTGCAGTGTTGACACGGACAGAAACAAGCAAGCTGAGCAAACTGAATCAAGTACATCATATCAGAAGACATTTAGACTTAGAACGCCGAGATAAGTGCCATTGAATTCAGAGTATCATGCACGAACCATCTGTTTGTTTTGTAACAGCGACGAACATGCTACCGAACATTGCACAGGTGATCTTACTATCACATGCAAGAGTAAGCTTCCCCAAAATGGGTGCTGCTTCAGATGTACGATGAAATCTCATCTGGCCAAAAATTGCCACAGGAAGATAAGCTGCCTTAAATGCCCCCGAAGAAACGCTACGATGATGTGCGAGCGAAGCGTCGTGAGTTCCAATTAGGAGGGTGTTGCCACGCCCCTTCAGCTGCCAGCAGTTACGGGACAACGCCTAACTTACATTTAAACTGTGATCGTACATGTGTATTCTCGTCGAACAACTTACAAGTGCTGTCACAAGCACTCGTTTTGACGGCGGAGGTCACAGGACATTCGTTACAAGCCGACGTGTGAAAAGACTCAATGCGAAACGACGTTTCAGGAAAATTTCTCACTGGGATCATTCGGCGGTCACAACAACGCGGGAAACTTTCGAAAAGTTGAAGGTACAGTCTCACTGCACTTGTCAATGCGAATATTTGCAATCAACCGGTTCGATTAGTTCAAGGCAGCGCACTGAAAGAAATGTCAAACCACGGTCTCATAATTGCTGGTTTTAAGTTGCCTGCCAGCCACGCTGAGGAGACCTCAATAGAGCTTCTAACCGGAGTCGAACACTTCTAGGAACTTGTGACAGGCCGGACTCATTCCTTAAACAAGGGTTTGAAAAGAGTGTCCCAGGAAACAGCGCGTGCACACGGGACAAGGTGGACGCCAGTTCCATAGTGAAACTTTAATGCTGTTCTGTTCCTTTTAATTAGGAACACCACGCTGACGAGCCGTCGAACAGCCCTGCTAATTTGTGACAGGCCAAACTCATTGCTTCAACCAAGGTATGAGGGCAGTGTCATAGGAGACAACGCGGGCACACGAGACTAGAAAGACAGAACTGTGGCATATTGAGCGCGCTCTCGCCAATAAAAAAAAGTGTTCTTCGTCTTAGTCTTCTAGTGCATTTATAACGATATTAAGTGCGCAGCTCTTTAGGGGTCCGGATTGCTGTCGTATGCTGTTGTATGCGGTCGTCACTGGGTGTAACCCAGAAAAAACCACGTATAAAATTTGAAAAAAGAGGAAGCAAGCGAGAAATACAAAAAGAGCTAAAGAAAAAAAAGAAATAGGAAGGAAAACAAAAAATAAATAGAAATAAGAAGAAAAAACACGGAAAAAACTGGAGAAGAGAACAAGAAAAAAATAAAGAGGAGGAAAGAGAGAGAGAGCAAACCAAAGAGAAACAAAGAAGGCTGCCCAGCTCCGCATTTTTCCAGGCTTGGTACCACTGGTGTGAAGCTGCATTGATCTTCCAGCCGTTCCGACAGGAGACTAAAAGGTAGTTGTATGTAGAATTATCTCATGCTGCTCGCTCTGGACCAAATAAATGTCGTTTCTCTCTCTCTATCTCTCTGTCCTCTATGTGGTGGACACTTTTGTCTTTTTTAGGTTCGCTAGCAGATCGGTTTTGCGGTCACATGATCGAAGGCACAGACTATATGTAGCAGAAGTTTTCAAGCATATCGGGCTTTATGGAATTAATGCTATTTGAACACGGTGCTGCTGCCGAAAACTGAAATAAATTTCTACTAAGGTCTCATTTTCAGGCTTGAATAAGAGTTCAAAGAAACTGTAGACGGATTTGTTAAGTGAGTTTTAAGGAGTGTAATAATTACCCTCTTAATTCTATATGAGTATTACATATAATATGTTTCAAATACACTTCATGAGCGCACCATATATAACCACGATATATATCTAGCTGATATTCTGAGCTCTTTCCTTACCATCTAGGCTGTAGCTTCTGCCTCAGTAGCAAAGGCCAGTTGACGAGAAAGTAAGTGGGCTGTTCAATATTTAGGAATTTATTCGTTTCTTGTATTCCAAGTAGGGCAACCAAATAATTAATAGGTGATTGGCCGCAGGAATACCTATGTGTCATTTTGTTCGGGAGCACTTCCCGTATCAGCGATTTGTCGGCACCGTCTGAAACAGGAAAATAATGAGACATAAGCGCCTGTGTGTGGAGGAGATTTACTAATTGTATTATTAAGCATAAACTCAGGCTACTCCACGAAATATTTTATTGACTTCTAAGTTCTATTTTTTCATTCTCCTTTCTATTTCTATTCACGAAATAAAATTACACTATCTCCCACTAAAGGGAACCATGTGGGGATGCGAAGCAGCACTGGTGTTCACTTGTGTTTCTATTTGTATGTTTCCATGTATGTTTGATTTGTGTGTGGAGTTGTGTATTAGCGGTGCTGCTTACGCTGCTTGCGCTGCTGTCACAGCTTACGTTACCGATGACGCTACAACTGGCGCCACCGTTGACATCCATAGCGCCGTTGCGAAGGAAAGTGCAACGGAGCGAGCGCGCGTCGCCTTATATACGAACGCACGCCGCATTATATACGAGCGCAGAGCTGCGCCGGAGAGAGAGAAACGGGACAGGATAAACGAAACGGAGGCAGCGCTCACGTCACCTCCTCCACGTCACCTCCTCCCACCAGCTCACGCTCACGCGAGGAGAGGGGGGAGAGTTGGCGCATGCGCAGTTAGGGTGGTCAGGCCGCACACCACCGGATTGAACTCCGCTCTAAGCTGCTTCGCATCTAATAAAGATTATTTCGCTGAGTTTCTTTTATCCTGTGGTCTATTCCCCCTTGCGCTGGGAACAGACCAGTGGTAGCCACGCGCACGCTTGGCGTGACGAGGGTCGTTTCCACCGCACTTGCTTCTTCTGTTTTGTGAACCTTAGTTTTGAAAAGACCCGCGCAGAAGATATGCTACCTCACGCCCCCACACCTTAGGCCCCGGAAGTTGTTGGGACCTAGGAAACAAGACGGAGGGCAAGCGCAGGGATGACCTACTACACACTTGTTTTTCTTCTTCTGCAGGTTCTATGTCGCCATTAAAGCGATCGTAGTGCCGTCCAGTACGCTTTGAGGTTTTATTGCCGTAAGCTACAGGATCGGCCATGTAGTGTCATAACACCATTCTTTATTATGTGCTTGCTGATGCCATCCTTGCACGGGATTCACAAGACGCTATGTCCAGGTATGTGTTAACAACTTCAGCTACCACAATGGTTAAATCATGATCATGGGCGTTAGTCGTGGTGATGGAGATGTGCCACTAGGCGTCAACGTGGGTGCATCGACGTCAAACGGTGCTATAGCTGCCAAACACCAATAGGAATTGTACAAGATGTCATACATGACTCCACGATAGGCCCTGCTTCTGTGAAGACACGTTTCACTTTCGTGTTTCACCGATTTCTATGACCGAGGGATCAGCCATATTTTTTTTTCATCTTTCGCAAGTCGCAATACTTGCAGCGTTGCGCAACTGTATCAGACAGTTATTCTTCTTTATGCTGATCAGTATAGGCAATTGTCCGAAACACGGAAATCATTCAGTGTTTGATTTATCTTGGGAGAGCTCGAGATACGATAGTATGTTTTTTTAATCGGGAAGTACTTGCTCAAATTTTGTGCTGGTGTATTCGCACAAATTTGCTGGTAAGAGCTTCTCTAGGTGGATAAAGAATATAGACATTGTAGGCGTTAAAAATAACAGAATAGACTAAATAGGTTAGCATTAATCATGCGTAGTAGATGACTGCCCAATTATAGAAATATACACAACGCGCAACATGGCCCGAACAACCGCACTTACACGTGTACTGCACATTTTGACACTTCGTTACATGGTGTCAGTAATGCCTACGATTGCGCATGTGAACTTATAGCAACGCTGACAGCAATAATTAACAGTGTACGTTCTTCAGTTGAAAGCTTGTCACTAAACCAAAGCCTAGTTTTTTCGTCACTTATGCGCGATCCGGTAGCTGCGACGATTTCATTACTGAATATACGTCACGTTAACTACCGCATCAGCCTATATATAATACATGACAATGAACAAGACTACTGTGTAGAATTTAACAATGAGAATTAGCACAAAAGCGTTTTAGGAACTTCTAAGGAGTTTTGCCTACCTAAAACAAACCTCATGTTGTTCTCCTCGGATGACCGTCTCTGATGTTGATGCACGTATTCACGGCGCAATCACGCACCAGACCTAACCAGTTGCACGAGTGGTAACGGGAACCAGGGCCGTGACTTGTCCCTAAGGGTTACGGGTTCGGGAGACCATCAACGAACATCGTTTTCTAAATATTTTGCCTCTGATAGAAAGTGACACCATACACAACAAAGCTCCAGAGGTAAACAAAGGTCATGACACGTAATTACGGGGGCCACGATGTCGTATCGCTATATGCGACAATTATTATTCGATAGTTTTTCCTAACAGCATGCTGGGTTTTGCACTGCAGTGCCTTGAACCAAACGCAGTGTTGAAGTAGCATGTGGAGAACATAAAATTGTAGTTATTATATGACAGACGTCCTGGGGTTCCTTATCACACCCTCATCACACTCTGCAAGTGCTCTGAATCTTCTGAAATGGTGCACTGACAAAAGGAACGTAATTTATTTGAATATAATTACTAAATATGACACGTCTTATTTTGGGTATTATTTGCGGCATCAAACCCTACATTCATGGTCAGGGGTTGCTTACATTCAAGTGTCCTACACTCGCGCTGCACTGAGACATACACAATTTGCCCGAATATTTTCTGAAGTCTTGTCTCTGTAAGATGTACGTTCAAACGAAGGAGGCAGCTTATTTAAGATTAGACAGATAGTGTAACGCGAGGACGTCATATACGCTGGCCTGTTAACTGTTTCCCTGTTTGGTAAAAAAAAGACGACAAATCTTCTGGCCCAGTCGCTACTATCCAAGAGGTTAAATTAACACTAATCATTAAATATATGTCAATGCAGCTTGTGCCAATGGTCCAAGAAGGGTAAGCATGCCGGGGTTTTCAGAGCTTATTGCTAAAGTTGTTCTATTTAAACCAGAATTATGTACAACAGTTCACCGGCCTTCCCTACGGTGGCACAACCGCTTATGACCGCTGGTTACGTGAACAACACAATTCACAAGACACTACTTGACTTCATACAGAACACTGGCCTAACGGCGCCCATTTATTACACACATACACACATAATATTATGCCTTAGGGCAAGTCTATGTCGCAATAAAAATGTGTACAACAGTTCAATCCTCAAGACAGTTTCCTCTCTTCAGCGCCTCTCATTCTAATTATGATTGTAGCCTTATCGGATTTGTCTTACAGAGAATTTCTAGATGTTTTTTGGACCGTAGCTTCAAAGAATTGATGACGATCAGATACTTATTGCTAGATTTGTTTCCACGAGTTTCAATGATATGGTAAAGTGGCGCTGGTGTAAATAGTGCTCCGACAGTACCATCGAAATAATCTCGCGGAGGTGAGCACCTTTAAAAGGAACAAAAGACGTTTAATATGCCGCCATGTCACTGTACTCTCGCACATTGCCCACATTCTGACTTATATCGTTCTTCCTTATAGATCATGAAATTCTGCAACAGCTTGATATTTATCAAAAACTAATGAAAATTTAGAAATTTAGCACGATCATATACATATAAACCTCCTAGAAGTTGCTGTGAGCCCTGGCTGATATATGTCTCTCACTTAGGAACAGTACATTCTAGTAATTTTCAAATGACAGAGTATAAATTTACGTCTCAGAGAGGACTACTAATTTCAAACTGCAACTAAAGTTGAATCGTAGTCAAGAGGCAAGTTTAATACTTGAGAACGTTCATTCGCACGTGATTACCAGCGAAATAAGCTGGCGGGATGAGCTGCAGAAAGCGTTTTGAAATGCGGTACGTATGTATTAATTATCTTTGAGGTTACGTCTTAGCCTTAACTCCAACTGAAACATTGTGAAACAATGGTGTGCAATAGAACTGTTTGCAATGTAGCGGAAGATAACCACCAGTTGTCTCTCAGTTGTTTCACATTTCCATTTTTCTCGTTTCCTTAAAGTGTAACCACGTAGACGCATGTTACTACAGGTACGGTCTGGGATCACTTTGTATAGGGTATCGATGAGGATATGGCATCGCCAACAATACAGAAAGTGTAGCCAGTCACGTGTAAATTTTAGAAATATTCGTTATTTCTATATTTAACGTTTACCAATTCACCATGTTGTCGGTATATAGAAAATTGGCCTGTATGAGAAGTGTGCAGTGCCTTACTGCGCGGAAACCGAACTCATATATTTTGACGTGCTTTTAAGTTCACTAACATTTAATAGACAATATTTGAACATTATGTGAACTTAAGTTACCAAAGCATTGGCGATCACTTACGCAAATGTCTCGTTCATTTGTTTAAAGTCACTTTCGTGGAAACTGAAATATCTTGTAGAGCCAAATCTGCGGAGAACAATTGCGCGTTAACAGTTTTAACAATCGTAAATATTACAAAAACAAGGCCACAGGCAGCCTCCATGCAACATTCTACACGAGAGGGATTATTGAATAGAGCTCCCTGGGTATGTGGGAAAAGGCCGGGAGACGAGAATATGCACACATCGAAAGCGAATAAAAAATTACCGCCCAAGCACTCCGTACAAATGGTTAACCAGCGAAGCTGAAATGTGCGGCCCCAGCGTTTAGC
The DNA here is from genome assembly GCA_030522465.1 of Rhipicephalus appendiculatus. Classification (NCBI taxonomy): domain Eukaryota; kingdom Metazoa; phylum Arthropoda; class Arachnida; order Ixodida; family Ixodidae; genus Rhipicephalus; species Rhipicephalus appendiculatus. The sequence continues at coordinate 20,662 of JALIZH010016650.1, forward strand.
AGTGGGTTCAACCCGACGCAGCACTGAAGCCTTCCACAATTATCGTTGCCAGGTTGTGGTCGGAGCACAGGCGGTCACAGACGGCGCAGCCGAAGCCAAAGTGCCGCTGGAGAAACTCTCGCCCAAAGCGGGCGTTCGCCCCGGCGACGTGCTCCCGCAATCACGTCGACGCTGTTGTGCCAGTTCTGCCCGCAACGCCGTTTCTTCGGCGCGCCAGAGGGCGCGCCGTGGCTGCAAGCGTTTGACCTTGCAAGCGTCGTACCCAAGCTCGGCGGGCGAGCTTGGGTACGACGCTCAGAACGACGTAACTGACAGCACAGCCAATGGAGACCGCTCGTGACACAGATGCCGAGCGGTTTTTCGTTTCTCCTAGCCATATACAGCTTTCGCTGTAATATTGTCACGTGGTCGTGACGTTGACGAAGGCAGTAGGCAGTAGTCCAAGATGAAACACTTTATTTGGGCCGAACTTGTGGCCGGTAAACTGAAGGTGAGATTACAGCAATAAACGCTGAGACTGATAGCGGCGAACAGAGTGTCGGCCGTCGATGAACTGAACATCGTTGGAGCGCGCCGGCTTTTATGCATCACGCGTCGAACATTCTAGCCTTATCACTGGTCATCGCGTACGCTCTGGAATAATCTCGAGTGGTCGCGTCTTGCGCGCAATCTTAACAAACCGATCTACAATGATCGCGAAGCTTCTAGAACAATGAGGCGCGGTTTGCGCTGAGCATTGCTGACAGCCTTTGAGGGGCGAAAGCCGAATAGAGCAAAGTGAAAATAAGAAACGCGCGTGGCAATGCCCCCCTCTGAAAAAGCATCGTCCCGATGCTTAAAAACAGAACACGGGGGGAGGTGGCCAATGCATGCAACCATAAATAACAGCAATAAAGAAAGTACCATAATAAAGCAAAAAGTACAGTCCTCAAATTCACTAACGCGCGTAATATGGTTTCAGGCGCACGACATGGACGACTTCAGGTCGCGCACGGCGCCGCTGAGAGATCATAATGCCGTCAGGGACAACCTCGTAGTCGAGTGCGCCGAGGCGTCGAAGTACCCTGTACGGTCCAAAGTATCGTCGAAGAAGCTTCTCACTGAGTCCCCGTCGGCGTATTGGCGTCCACACCCATACACGGTCACCGGGTTGGTATTCCGTGTGGCGTCGTCGAAGGTTGTAGCGGCGACTGTCAGTCCTCTGCTGGTTTTTGATCCGTAGGCGGGCGAGCTGTCGTGCTTCTTCGGCGCGCTGTAGGTAGGTGGTCACGTCGATGTTTTCCTCGTCGGTCACGTTTGGTAACATGGCGTCGAGCGTCGTTGCCGGGCTCCGTCCGTAGACCAACTTGTATGGCGTCAACTGCGTCGTTTCTTGTACGGCCGTGTTGTACGGGAAGGTCACGTACGGAAGGATGGCGTCCCACGTCTTGTGTTCGACGTCGACGTACATGGCCAGCATGTCGGCAATGGTCTTATTTAGACGCTCGGTCAGGCCGTTGGTCTGTGGGTGGTACGCGGTGGTCCGGCGGTGGCTTGTGTGGCTGTATCCCAAGATCGCCTGAGTTAGGTCCGCGGTAAAGGCCGTACCTCTGTCAGTAATGAGGACCTCTGGGGCGCCATGACGCAGGACGATGTTCTCGACGAAGAACTTTGCTACCTCGGCGGCGCTGCCTTTGGGCAGGGCCCTCGTCTCGGCGTAGCGGGTGAGGTAGTCAGTAGCTACGACGATCCATTTATTTCCCGGAATTCGACGTCGGGAAGGGCCCCAGTAAGTCCATGCCGATTTGTTGGAACGGCCGGCGAGGTGGCTCGATGGGCTGCAGAAGTCCAGCTGGCCTAGTCGGAGGTGTCTTCCGTCGCTGACAATCTCGGCAAGTCTTTACGTAGTGGGTGACGTCGGCAGTGAGGCGAGGCCAGTAATACCTTTCTTGCATCCTCGCTAGCGTGCGGGAAAGTACAAGGTGTCCAGCAGTCGGGTCGTCATGGAGAGCGTCCAGAACTTCTGGACGTAACGCGGAAAGGTACTACGAGGAGGTAGTTGGCCCGAAGTGGCGAGAAGTTTTTTCTTTAGGAGAACGCCGTTCCGCAAGAAAAACGATTCCAGTCCTCGTCTGAACACCTTTGGAACAACGGTGGCCTTGCCTTCGAGGTATTCCACAAGGCCCTTGAGTTCGGATCGGTTCGCTGTCGTTCGGCGAAGTCATCAGCGCTTAAGGCTCCCAAGAAGTAGTCGTCGTCCTGGTCTTCCTGGGGTGGCGGCTCGACGGGGGCGCGAGACAGGCAGTCGGCGTCAGAGTGCTTTCGTCCGGACTTGTAAACGACAGTAATGTCGAATTCTTGAAGTCTTAGACTCCATCTTGCGAGACGACCTGAAGGGTCCTTCAAGTTAGCTAGCCAACACAAGGCGTGGTGGTCGCTCACGACTTTGAAGGGCCTCCCGTAGAGATAGGGGCGAAACTTTGACGTAGCCCAGATGATGGCGAGGCACTCCTTTTCTGTTGTGGAATAGTTGGCCTCTGCCCTGGATAGCGACCGGCTAGCATAACTGATGACCCTCTCCAGTCCGTCCGTCCTCTGCACAAGGACGGCGCCGAGTCCCACGCTGCTTGCGTCGGTGTGCACTTCTGTTTCGGCGTGTTCGTCGAAATGCGCAAGTAACGGAGGCGTTTGCAGGCGTCGTTTTAGTTCTTGAAATGCTTCCTCTTGCGGCGTTTGCCACTTGAACTCGACGTCGGCTCTGGTCAGGTTAGTGAGTGGCTCGGCGATGCGGGCAAAATTTTTGACGAACCGCCTGTAATAGGCGCACAGGCCAAGAAATCGACGGACGGCCTTCTTGTCGGCAGGGTGGCGGGAATGTAGCGATGGCGGCTGTCTTCTGAGGGTCAGGGCGTACTCCGGACTTGCTGATCACGTGACCCAAGAACAAGAGCTCCTCGTATGCGAAGCGGCACTTTTCAGGCTTCAAGGTGAGGCCGGAGGTCTTGATTGCTTGAAGTACTGCGGCAAGTCGCCGGAGGTGTTCGTCGAAGTTTGAAGCAAACACAATGACGTCGTCCAGGTACACCAGGCAAGTCTGCCACTTCAATCCTGCCAGTACTGTATCCATAACCCGTTGGAAAGTCGCAGGCGCCGAGCAAAGACCGAAGGGCATGACCTTGAACTCGAAGAGTCCGTCTGGTGTTATAAACGCGGTCTTCTCTCGGTCTCTCTCGTCGACTTCAATTTGCCAATAGCCGGTCTTGAGGTCCATCGACGAAAAGTACCTCGCGTTGTGAAGTCGATCCAGGGTGTCGTCAATCCGTGGGAGAGGGTACACGTCCTTCTTCGTTATTTTGTTCAGGCGGCGATAGTCGACGCAGAAGCGTAGGGTTCCGTCCTTTTTCTTCACTAACACTACGGGTGACGCCCACGGGCTCTTTGAAGGCTGGATGATGTCGTCGCGTAGCATTTCGTCGACTTGTTTCTTTATGGCCTCGCGTTCTCGCGTCGAAACTCTGTACGGGCTCTGACGTAGTGGCCTGGCACTTTCCTCTGTTATGATGCGGTGTTGTGCGACTGGGGTCTGTCGAACTCTTGACGACGACGAAAAGCAGTCCCTGTATTGGAACAGCAGGGTTTTGAGCTGTTCTTGTTTATGCGTCGGAAGGCTCGGATTGATGTGGAAAGCTAGTTCATGGCTTGGTTCGTCGTAGCATGTTCGGTAGGCTCGGCGAGGGCGAGAGCGTTGCTGGCTTCCACAATTTCTTCGATATAGGCGACCGTCGTGCCTTTGCTCACGTGCTTGTATTCGTTGCTGAAGTTCGTAAGCATCACTGTTGCTTTCCCTTCACGCAACTCGGCGACGCCTCGTGCGACGCAAATATGACGGTTTACAAGCAGGTGCTGTGCACCCTCGATAACGCCTTCGAAATCTGCGGGTTTTTCGGTGCCGACGGAAATGATGACGCTGGAGAGAGGCGGAACGGTGACGTGCTCTTCTATCACGTTCAATGCATGGATCCCTGGCGTCGTCTGGGTAGGCAGCGCTTTTTGCGAGGTTAGTGTTATCGACTCAGACCTTAGGTCGATGACGGCGCCGTGTTTGCATAGGAAGTCCATCCCAAGTATCACATCCCTGGAGCAGTGCTGTAGGATTAGAAAGCTGGCGGGATAAGTCCGGTTATTGATGGTGACTCTTGCTGTGCAAACACTGGCCGGCGTTATTAGATGACCCCCAGTGGTCCGGATTTCAGGGCCTTGCCAAGCAGTCTTCACTTTCTTCAACTTCGTCGCGAAAGGCCCACTGACGACGGAATAGTCCGCTCCAGTGTCGACGAGAGCGGTGACGTTGTGGCCGTCGAATATTACGTCGAGGTCGCTGGTTCGTCGTCGTGCGTTGCGGTTGGGACGCGGCATTGGATCACGGCTACGTCGATTCGTTGCGCTGCTTCCTTGTTGCGTCGTCACGTCTTTGTCGGTCCTCGACGTTTCGTCGGCAGGGCTACGTCTGCTTCGCGTCATGTTCTGCAGGTTTCGTCGCGTTGTCGTCGTCGTCGGCCGCGGAGGATCTTCGGCATTTCGTCGTACAGCAACCGCACCTCCATCGGTTGCTGCCCCTAGTTTCCCGGATACGGGCTAGGCGACTGGCCCCGGTTTGGGCCAGTGTACTGCCGGCGGTGCGGTGACATGTAGCGGCCAGGCGACGGCGAGCGGGATGGTCGTCGGGGTGTCCACTGAGCTCCTGCGAGATAGTCGGCGATGTCTTGTGGTCGTTCACCCCGCTGTGGACGAGGCGCGTTGACGGCAAAGCCTCGTAATCCCATCTCACGGTACTGGCATCGGCGGTACGTGTGGCCGGCTCTCCGCAGTGGTAGCAGAGGGGACGGGGGTCGGGGGGCTCGCCAGATGTCGGTCTTCCTCGGTGTGTACCGTTGGCCGGCAGGCGGGCGAGATGGCGGCGGTAGGGGCGGCGTCTGGCGGCGGTACTGCGGCGGCGCGGTGTCTTGACGTGGGCGTGGAGCGGGAGCGTAGCGTCGGGCAGCAGCGGCGTAGGTCATGGCTTGCGGCAGAGGCTGTTGCGGTTCAGGGGTACCCAACGACTGCTGGATTTCCTCTCGAACAATATCTGCGATCGAGGAAACCTGCGGCTGGGATGACGGGAACATTCGACGAAGCTCCTCGCGCACTACGGCCCTTATGGTCTCGCGCAGGTTGTCTGAGCAGAGGGATTGAATGTCAGCGTAGGCTGGCGTCGAGCGGCGATTGAATTGCCGGGTGCGCATCTCCAGCGTCTTTTCAATCGTCGTCGCTTCGGAGATGAATTCCTGGACAGTGCTCGGTGGGTTCCGCATCAGACCCGCGAACAGCTCCTGCTTTACTCCTCGCATGAGGAAGCGAACTTTTTGTCCTCCGGCATTTCGGGGTCGGCGTGGCGGAAGAGTCTGGTCATCTCTTCTGTGAAGAGCACCACGTTTTCGTTTGGGAGCTGCGAGCGGGTTTCAAGCAGCGCTTCGGCCCTCTCCTTGCGGATGACGCTCGTGAATGTAGCCAGGAACCTTGTGCGAAAGGTGTCCCACGTTGTCAGGGTTCGCTCTTGGTTCTCGAACCAGGTGCGGGCGGCGTCTTGCAAGGCGAAGTACACATGGCGAAGCTTGTCTTCGCTGGTCCACGCATTGAAAGCGGCGACTCGGTCGTACGCTTCGAGCCAGCTCTCCGGGTCTTCAAGTGCTGAACCACGGAAGGTAGGCGGCTCCTTGGGTTGCCGGAGCAGGATAGGTGCAGGCGGCACAGGGGCTGTCATCGTCGCTGCGGTCGAGGTCGGGGTCTTGTTCCGCCGGGTCTTGTCAGGTAAAGGCCCGTACTCTGGCCGCAGACCTTGTTGTGTTCGGCTTGATCGCTGCTCAGGGTTGCCGTCGATGTCTTCCTCGCGACTTGGGCTCGGTTCACGGCTTGACGGGGGCGTCCGGAACATGAAGGAACAGCACCTCCACCAGATGTCACGTGGTCGTGACGTTGACGAAGGCAGTAGGCAGTAGTCCAAGATGAAACACTTTATTTGGGCCGAACTTGTGGCCGGTAAACTGAAGGTGAGATTACAGCAATAAACGCTGAGACTGATAGCGGCGAACAGAGTGTCGGCCGTCGATGAACTGAACATCGTTGGAGCGCGCCGGCTTTTATGCATCACGCGTCGAACATTCTAGCCTTATCACTGGTCATCGCGTACGCTCTGAAATAATCTCGAGTGGTCGCGTCTTGCGCGCAATCTTAACAAAACGATCTACAATGATCGCGAAGCTTCTAGAACAATGAGGCGCGGTTTGCGCTGAGCATTGCTGACAGCCTTTGAGGGCGAAAGCCGAATAGAGCAAAGTGAAAATAAGAAACGCGCGTGGCAATATATAGCACAAAAAAGGCCACGCCAGAGAAGAGGGACCTCACATGTGCACATAAGGTGCGGACGTGACTGAAAGGAGCGTGACTGAAAGCACGTGAAGAAAACATTAATTCTACAAAGCTATTACACTTTCGTAAATGAAAACTGAGTGGCCTTTTATGCAATCTCTACTGACCATTTGGTTGTGGAATCCTTCGATAAGTGCCCAACGCATTTTGTTCTTGCTACAGATAAATATGTTCGTTTCTGCGTCGCTTGGTCAACGTTTTCTTCTTTAACCCCTTAAGTGCTTTGGACGAGCAGAGCTCGTCCTTCCCAAACTGTCCCCGGAGTGATTTCGACGAGCAGAGCTCTTCCTACACTCTTAAAAGTGTCCGTGAAATCGACAAACAAAGTCTACGTAATCTTGAAGGATGCCTGTCTGTTTATTGAAATATACAAGTAACCGCCCTAAATACGAAAAGACATGTCCCGTTTTTTTGAGGTACAGGAAGTGTCTCCGTGTTTAATGGGCCACTTGCAAAAGGTGTAAAAGGTGGCTTCCCTCTCTAATTAATGTTTTAATTAAGTTCTAATTAATGTGGTGGCTTCCCTTCAAGTTATTTTCTAACCAAAGGGCTCTGGTTACCAGGCTACCTTTTCGGACAAAGTTCTTTGGTGGAAAGCGTGGGCAGCGTGTATAGCTCTATGTATATATAGTAATTTCTCCGCGTGCCTTTAATGGTTTTTCATAAGTGCGGAGAACACTTTAGAGGCCCGGGCTGTCGTTATGGCATCCTGTCGTCGTATCGTGTCGCTTGGCGTCACGCAGGCAAAACTATGTATACCATATTCATGTATAGCATAGCCATGTGTAGCAAGGAGGTGAGAGAGGGAAGTGAGGTTGAGGAGGAGTGATGTGAGGGAGAGGAGGAAATGTACTGTCCTCGTATGCTGCGATCTCATGTCGCTTGGCATCATGAATACAAAATTGTGTATAGCATAGCCATGTATAAAAAGCGTGCGGGAAAAGAATGTGAGGATAAGAGTGAGTTATGAGAGGATGATTATGAAGGCAAGAAAGAGCGGTGAGAGTAAAGCATAACACAGCCATGTATGTCGTCCCACAGCCATGTATAGTGTGGTATAGAAAGGGTGCGGGAAAGGGAAGTGAGGGTGAGAATGAGAAAAAAAAGAAGGGGAAGGGAGAGGGTGATGTAAAGCATAGCCACGTATGGAGTCATGCAGGAAATACCGTGTATAACATAGTTATGTGTAGTATGCGATAGTAAGGGTATGGTAAAGGGGAGCGAAGGTGAGGAGTGATGCTAGGGTGAGGAGGATGGGAATGAGAAGGGGAGAGGGTAAAGCATAACACAGCCAGCGTTGTATAGCATAGTCGTATGTTGTATAGTATAGCAAAGGGTAGGAGGAGAAGCAAGGGCGAGGGGAGGGAAAGGACGAGGGGTTGAACATAGCATAGCCGTGCGTAGTACAGTATAGCAAGGGAAGGAGAATGGAAGTGATGGTGAGGAGGAGAGAAAGGAGGAAGGGAGGAGTAAAGCACAGCATAGCCATGTGTGTCGTCACGCAGGCACAATACATGTCAAGCATAGTAAAGTAGAGAAAGGGTTCGGGAAAGGGAAGTGAATGTGAGGAGAAAGGAAAAGAGAGGGAGGGTAAAGCATGGCATCGTTATGAGTCGTAAAGTATAGCGAGGGGGGAAAGAGAACAGAAAGCGGTGGGTAGTGATGTAAGGGTGAGGGGGGAGGGAAAGAATGAGGGGAGGGTAAAACAGCATAGCCATGCGTAGTACCTTATAGCGAGGGGTAAACATAAGTGAGGGTGACAACTAGGGAAAGGAGTGGGTTGTAAACCATAGCATAGCCGTTTATAGAACAGTATAACAACTGGGTGGGAAAGTGAAGTGAGGGTGAGGAGGATAAAAAAGAGGAGGGGAGGGTAAAGAATAGCGTATATTCGTGTATAGTTGATTGAAGAACAGTGCGATTGAGTGAGGCCGACATAAGTGTCAAAGCGAAATATAGCTCTTGGACTCATTGAACCTTTCTTCATTGTGCAAAGTGCATTCATAAAGAGACTGCCTGTCAAAGACCACCTAGTGGTGGAAATACAGAGAAAACCTCCTATCTATAGAACTCGGGTAAATCGAATCATCATTTGCATAGCACTGTTTTCGAATACGACAATGCTTTAACGTCAATTAATATCAAGATCTACAGCCACATCGAACAAAATTAGCCGGAGCATTTGATACATCAAATACATCGGACAGCATGAAACGGCCCAAGAAGTCGGCTTTCCCTCACAAGAGGCTGTCTTTTCCTCACGGGGAGGGACTTTCCCGCGTGTCCTCGGGTGACCAACTGACGTATTTTTGCGAAATCGATATATGCGGTTTGACTACCCGTAAAGGCGATAAAATGAATTCTCGAAGAGAAATCTACTGTGCCTGCTTTTAAGGGCGTCGGATAAAATGACACCAAGATTTTCTCGCGCATCATCGACGAGACTTCGAACATCTAGCTAAATGTATACGCTACAAAAATATAAAGGAGTACTGAGAGGTACCAACAAGCGAAACAGGCGATATTCGTAAGCATAGGCGTGCACAGGGTTCACCTTAAGGGGGAGGGGGGGGGGGCGAAGGTTCGTCGCAGTGCCCCCCCCTCCCTATTATGCCAACGTATGGGGCTGGCTTTGCGCCCCCCCCCTCCTGGGGCACGCCTATATTTGTAAGTGCACCCGTTCGTTTCTCCAACCACAAATGCACCCGACCTAACCTCACCAACCAACCTTCGCAACTCCATGTTTCGTTTGTAAAAGTTCGCCGTTCTCTCTTTTCGAGCGATCCTTTCTCATGAAACTTGTATCTCCCGCTACGACTGATTAATACAGAGAAAAAATATGGGCGTTGGAGGGGGGTAGCGATTGACATTTCGCGATAAATATGTACCGGTGTGCTTCTCGTTCTCTCCCATCGCTATTTACGTTCCTTCAGATAAATATGTTTTGTGTGCATGTGTTCTTCCGTGTTTCAAAGCCGCTAGGCTAAGCTCACGTCTTGACGGAAGCGGAGCAAGGTGGCAAGGGCAGAACGGGGACGATCGTCACAGCCGGTGAGATTCAACGTGTCTTGAAGCATCGCACAGGTCAGCCCGACAGGGTCAACAGGGTGGCGAAAGAGCAGGATAAAGGAGGGGGGGGAAGAGTGAGAACAGAAAACACGAGGAGGAGGCTGCACTCCGCAACTCAGTTCAAATCACCCGATGCACTTGAGCCAATCACTTTAAATCAAAGACTGCGTGCGGAAACACGTTTAGCAAAACAAAAAAAAAATAATAATAAGAAAGATAAATAAATTTGCTCCATGTTTGTATAATTAAATGTTTGTTGATATTATGTGTGTTTATTACTGCTGTCAGTCATCGACTGGAGATATATTGCAACGTGCGTGATCCAATCACTTCAAACCAAAACCACACGTGCGGAACTACGTTAGTAACCAAAGCGCAGCGAGAATGCATGGAAGGAGTGAGGGCCTTTCGCGGTGAACTTCCGCGCCACGGCGCTGCCATGCAGGACCCGTGGGCTTTCTCCGAGGTGGAAGCAGCGTGAAAAGCCAACATTGCGGTAATTTGGGCAATATTTAATACTGCGTCATTGCAACATAATACTGCAGCGACTCACCGCATATAGAACGCGTTTGTGTGTTGTGAAGCGGGGATTTTTTATGCTTCCTTTTTTTTGTATATCTATCTATCTATCTATGTATCTATCTCTCTCTCTCTGTATATATATATATATATATATATATATATATATATATATATATATATATATATATATATATATATATATATATAATACTTCGAAGTAGAGGACGTGCAAAACGAAAACTTCGTTTATTTTTCCAACGTTTCAGCCGGGGCCCGGCCTTCATCAGGGAAAACAGCATACAGCAATGCCCTGATGTTTTCCCCAATGTTTTCCCTGATGAAGGCCGGGCCCCGGCTGAAACGTTGGAAAAATAAACGAAGTTTTCGTTTTGCACATCCGCTACTTCGAAGTATTGCATTTGCTGGATCCAAGGACACCTTCTTCTGCGTATATATATATATATATATATATATATATATATATATCTATCTATCCTGATGAAGGCCAGCCTCTGGCCGAAACTGTCGAAATAAACACCCGTTGTTACTGTTCTCACGGAGGATCTACTTCACTATATATATATATATATATATATATATATATATACACGTTTAATCGCATGTCGCATTTTTGTTCAGGCAGCTGTTCAACTTCTAGAGAAAGATTGGGGGTACTTGTTACTTTAATGTTTCATATAGTGGTTTCGGGACGTTAAATCCCAACAATTATTATTATTGTTAATATCGGGATATTGGTACAGCATTTTCTATAATACGTCTTTTGATGCACACACTTGGGAAATAACGTGTTTACTTGGCATTGCTTTTCATTCAAATGTCGGAATTTAACACAAGCGTTGCACTCGGTGAACCTTGTTGTACGCTACCTCAGAAGTGAAAATAAGCCAAAAGTATTGCGGTCGTTTGGCCGTCTCTACTCTTTCTTTTGTTTTCCTTTAGGTCTCCCGATGTGCTCTGTTCATAAGTTCATAATAATATGGTGGAGGCTAACGAATTGTCGAATAAAGCGGTGTGCATATGGCTAGAAAACCACTGGTGACAATGAGTAAAATACTCGTAGTGGTAATGAAGCGGTCACTGCGCGTAAGTATTTCAGCTGACTGCGCGTGTAATTTATCTTTTTTATTACTCTTAATTCTTAGATGCTTGATGCTATTGGCCGATTAGCCATGCGAAAAAGTTTCTTTTCGTTCCTTCTTTGTGCCTGTTCACTATGCGCGTTTTTACGAACGCACCAACGTTCTCGAACTCCATCACTGGAACTAGGTCACGCTGATGCCGCTTGACACACGAGTTTTTACAAGCTTTTGTTGCCCCCGCGCTAACACAGCGCTTAAATATGGGTAAGCTCTATTCCCCGCCGAATTATTAAAGCTAAGTAGACTTCTAGTGCCCTGTGCGGAAACTCAGCGCAAAAAACAGCAGCGCGTAGCAGACTCCCCTCGCATTCCGCGCGCTTCCCGAGCGCGGAAAGCCCACGGGTTCGGTGCAGCAGCGGCGCGGCGCGGCAGTTCGACGCAAAAGGCCCACGCGGGAGCCGGCTGAGCCGGCGCTTTGGACACTCACTATGTTTAGCATGAAAAAAGAAGCAACATGTCCGGACGGCGCTGCCGCGTTAAGTTTGTCCCGCGCTTGTGTATTTGCGGTGTTTCTGCATATTATCAGTGGTCATCTTCGTTGTTCGTCGTCTTCCGGAAGATCTATCGCGTGCCGGATGGAACGCGCGGCCAAAAGTGTGCCTAGATTTTGTGTTTGTGTCCTCTGGTGCTTCGTCGTAGCGGTCGTAGCCTCAACGGACTCGTAGCTTTGTCTGCGCGCTCAGTGCTGCGTGATCGGCGTGCTTACCACGTTTCTTGGATGCACCTACTGATACAGTCCACGACCCAGTGCCTTGTCTGACGACGACGGCGATTGTAAAGCACAAGCGGTCGCCCCAGCGGATACGTAGGTGAGTTCAAGAAAGTCGCCAAATTACGTAACTATGTGACCTTATTGCGTGGCGACACTCATGCAGGTAAGGGAGCCCGGGTGGCGTGTTCACACAGCAGCGATGATTTTCAAGAACAGGTGTCTGATAGGCAAGTATGGATTGTGCTCCAGGTAGTATATTTGTTTTTCTATGATGTTTGTTTTACGCTTCTAGTGGTTGCTGTGTTTCAAGCCTTGTGTTGCGCCGTTCTTCCTCGGATGTGTTCTTCGCGAGATCACGTCCGCCGCGGTGGTGTAGCTGTTAGAGTGCACGATTGTTGACGTGAAGGTCGCGGGCTCTATCCCGGCCGTGGCGGTCGCTTTTCGACGGAGGGGAAAAGTTAGAGGCGCGTGTACTGTGCGATGACAGCGCACGTTAAAGAACACCAGATGGTCTAAATTTACGGAGCCCTCCACTGCGGCGTGCCTCATATCATGGTATTGGCGTGTGAAACCCCAAATATTATTATCGCGAGATCATCAAGTGAAGCAATTGATCGTGCAATAGCCTCTCGCCTTTAAAAAATTGGCCTGGTTTCGAATTTTCAGTTTACTGGTCGCCCCGTACAATTTCTGTGAGGAAAATGCCACGGTAATGATGAATAACGTGAAAATCAAGCACAAAGCAGTAGATGGAGGCGCAGATAGACAAAATGCTTGTCAAGTTGCTCAGAAGCGTAGGTATCTCTGGTTGCGTCGCCATCTGCCATGCTGCACACACTTCAGCCATGACAAATAGCATAATTGCTCTATGGTGGGGCTGGGCAAGGTCAGTAAGCGTAGCACTTGGTTCAGGGGTTTCAAACTCACTTCGACTGCCGGGCTGCAGTCGCCAAATTTAGTCTCATTATTTAGTTTCCCAGAAATTCAAGGACAATGGAAAAGGTGGCAGTAGAAAGTAGGGGCGGGGGGGTGAAAAAAAATGTTGGCTAAAATTTCCATTTCACGATAGAACGCATTTATTTACAGAATGACCCACCAACCCAACTACCGAGCAGCACGCCTGCCAGCCGAACATCCGGAGTAACTTACCCGTGTCTGTGTGCAGCTTGACACCGCCTACCATGTGTCAGCCTCGGTCACCATCTCCACGGCCCGGCAACGGCTTTCATCTACGCCCCCGGGAAATTAGCCAACAGGTGAGGTTTCTGGACGTACTGCTTTTCCCCTTAAGATTACCCCGCACCTCCACGACAATTTCGACGATGGAACGCGTTTATTTACAGAATGGAGAATAAATGCAGAGGCGTAGGACTGTTTGTTTAGCTGTTAAAGATACAAAACAGTGAAGTGAACAGCCCAATATGGGGCACCAAAACCCATCAGCAATATAGCCTATAGAATACCGAAATCGAGGCGCCGATAGTGAAGTATCAAGTGTTTATTTTCAGGTTATGTTTAAGCATGTGGTGTCCACGTGCGGTACCTTAAAATGTCTTAGACTGGTCTTGCTGTGTACTTCTTCGACATGTTTACTAAATAAGTGAAAGAAAAATATGGGACGAGGACAGTCTTACTTAAGCTGGGCTGCTGGCTAGAGATACACAAACCATATGCTTGACCTTTGATTTAGTTGTGCAGGAAACTTAAGGAAAGGCAATACATTTGTGCTAATCATTTTATGTGCCAGTAGTAACAGTAAGTGTGCATATTCAATTGTAAGCTTAATTGGAAGAAGTACAGCATATATATATAAATCATCATTGACAGAAATGTGTGCCAGTTCAGTTAAGTTTATTAAGCTAGTGCATGCCTTGCTTGTTGCTGTATTTGCCTGGGAAAAAACGATGTCAATTATTAGTCCTGCCATTACATGTCTTTGATGAACCAAACATGTTCTATCTTATACCGGCTCTTTTAATAGGGAAGTAGCACTATTGCAGAAGCTTCTTATCATAAATGGTTTAGGCTGTGATGGTGTATCAATAACATTACTTGATTGTGTGGTACTGTAGTTATCGCTTTCCTTTGTGCTTTGCAAACAAGCATGAAGCCAAAAGGTGGGTCTTACTTGCAGTATTCACAACCAAGAGGTTCATTTAGGGAAAGTGGTTACAGTGCTGAATTAGATTATGCATTTGTTAATTGGAGAATGTCATTTCTGATATGTCAACACGGTATCTGATCACAGAATTCTGGACAGTGCGGTTACTGATTTTGTGGCATGCCAAGCACTATGAAATTGGACTGACGAAACAAGGGGAATGGATCAAGGCCTCGTCGTCCTTGTTAGACACAACCTGCCAAAGCGAACAGTTAATGAAGCCAAGGAAGGCATAGGGGAGATTATTTTAGTTTTTAACTAACTGTAGTGGTAAATATGACAAATTGAAAGAAATTAAAGTAAACGAAAGAGACACTTGCCGTTGCCATGGAATGGATCTGAAACCTCTGGGTAGTGTATCTGATGCTCCACCAATGTGGCTACGACAGCGGTAGATGTCTCATCTATCCCAGAACCTCTATGTGTTTAATCCAAAGACTACATGCTAGTGCCACTTGTGGCCATTGGTAGCTGGCCAATGAGCCCTCGCATGCTACCCGAAGCCATCAAGTCTGCCTTGACGCGACCCTAGCGATGAAAGGACGAAAGAAGCGTAGTGAATTCAGGTCTCATTGAATTAAACACACTTGTAGTGAACAGGACGAGGTATCCGTATGAACTGACTTTTAGTGCAACAAGGTTGATTTTTTGAAGAGCTTAAATCTGGGCATGTTGGCAAAACATACCCAAGATTTAAAAACATCCAAGAGCAGCAGAGGTGACAGAAAAAATAAGTGTTCAATCTTTCCTGTACCCTCCGGTGTTCTTACACTTCTACAAAATCTTGAGTTATCTTGAAATCTTCACATTCATGATGAAATGCCATAAGGTTGGCTCATTACAATGCATTGTGCACATAGAGCACACATTTTTTTATTTAATATTGTGATGAGAGTGCTGATGGAATTTTCTAGGCAAATTACTTTTTTCAAGCTGCGTTTTTCATCAATTTTTTAGTACTCAAGTGCGGGCAAGCTTGACATAAAATCCATAGCTACATTTGTCTGCAAAATTCATTACTCCACTAATACTTGCTTTAATGCATCCTGAGCTCATCATTCAAGGTCAAATTTTGGTATATCAACAGATACCTGTGTTTAACTATCATGTTTGCATGTACTACTTGCATACTGTAAGGCCTCTATTCTGCAGAAGCTGATGGAATGTTTTTTTGTGCATGTACCCAGCGCAGACAACTGACCATTCAAAGGTCTGAAGCAGTGGACAGCTTGCTGTGAAAGATCGGAGCATTCTTCCTTAGGTCTGGACAAGCCCATATTAAGTGGTAGGTATTTGTTTCCATGTCTACAAGTGGGCAGTTCGGCCATTTTTGACCAATCTAGAAGTGAAGTCGAGAAGGTAGTTCTTGGCTTGTTGCTACATAATGTGAGGAAAACAGGGCACACTTAGACAATGATGGAGTCAGCAGCATGACACAAGCTGTATACATAAATATTTATTTAAAATAGCCGGGAAAGTTACTTGAAAGATGTGACGCAAAGTTAGAAACGAGAAGAAACAAGAAGAGACAGAAAGAATGCCAACCAATAAACTAGCACGGCAAGAAGCAAAAGTGATCAAGCGTGCGTAGTCCTCAGCCTGAGTAGAAGGTGAAACAGACTAGAAAGGGCCCACTGTAGAAGAAATAAAGCTTAATAGTACATTTTGTTCGGCCAGTTGGTGTATCGTTATTTGAAAGACGTGCGCTTCATTGCTTTTGCTTCTTGCTGTGCTAGATTTATTGGTTGGCGTTCTTTCTGTCTCTGCTTGTTTTTTCTCGTTTCTAACTTTCCATCACGTCTTTCAAGTAATGATTTCAAGTAGCGAGTGGAAAGAAGTTTACTTCACAAATCATCCTATCAGTGCGCCCGCACCATCAAGCGCACTGGCAGGAAACGTAATGTAGTGGCTACATGCATGAGATTGCTCATAATCTCATGAAAATTGCTGGTTGCTTTGACGTATCTGTTGTGTTTAGTGCCCCTCAAGGACTTTTCAGCCTTTGCAAAATAAGTGTGCTTGGGAAGAAGCCACCAGTGATTTGCTGAAACATAAACCTAAGTTCATTAGATGTCCTGATCACCCAGTGTATCTCATCTCGTTCAGTTGTGGAAAATTCTACAGCGGCCACTCTAATATATAACTTAAGGATCATTTGAGAGAGCACTGTAGCAATGAGGAAAACACAAAGGCAGGGCTCTAGCCGTGCTATTCGACTCATGTGGGTGTCAACATGAATTGGATGAATTTGACAGGATTGTCAGAAATTAAAAAAGTTAGTCCCGAGATACTTCAAGCCGAATTGATTCAACATTGTGCATATGGTGTGTTTGTACACTATCTGTTAGTTTGTGCGAAAAGGAACTTTCATTCCTTTGTGCCGATTTCAGATAGTTTGCTGTCATGCCTGTGTGACATGCGCACTCACTTCACCTATTTCTGTCCATATGTATTTTTCTGCGGTTTCAAATAAACATTTGTTATAGTTAGCACTGGTGCCGTGTTGCTTTCTCCGTCTCAGTCTAAATATGTCCTATTTACTCTTACTCACCCATTCGAGGGACTTATTGCACCTATATTATGAGGAGCTCCAACACAGGAAACAGTATGTAATAGCAAGTGCTTGTCATGTTGCTCAAACAGTTGCGCAGTTGGGTACACTTCACGCTGTTGTTCTGGGTCACCTAAAATGTGGCCGGTTGGATCAGCGTGATGTGACTTGTACCCAAAAGAAATGTCTTCAGAAGGGCGCTCACCATTTACCCACTTGAGCTCAAATAAAGAGCCGTCTTTTGCACTTCATTACAGCCTCTACAATGGAAATCTCACACTTTTTGGACGTCACATGCTTTCTGCTGCTTACAAGTTGCCTCAGTGGTCACTTGAACCGATCCTGTCGCTCTCTTGTCACCTTTGAATGAAGCCAGCTTCTTTTCCGATGAGCCCGGGAACTCACTAACACTGCTAATGAAATCGCCCCCATGGCAGTGATTTCGTAAGCATGTTTACAGCCTCGCAGGCCTCTGTGGTGTAGGTGTCAAAGCAGTCAAATTCATCGTGATTCATTGTTTCTCTTTACGCAGCCCCTTTAAAAGTGTGTGACTGCTCCTTTTAGAGAATAAAGTCACTTTTTTTCCTGCATTCACTACACAAACCCCTAGAGAACAGATTTGAAACATAACTTACTTAGATGTGGTGTGCGTTGCCTCAGAATGAAGCCCAATACATAGAGCGAAAAATTTTTTCCAGAATGGTGGCAAAAAATACACTCTAAATTTTTAATGATATATGATATCAATAACTTCAACAGTAAAGAGAAGTGGGTGAAAGCATGCCTGAAGCTATGTCCTGTTAATGGCTGCAGCCGACTGCACTTTCATGTGGGACAGCCACTCAAAGATGGACAAAAAATGACTCAATAGAACCTGATTTCTTGTGTCACTGTCTCTCATTGAGATGCCTTTTTCATTTCCTTTTTTATCATATATTTTTCAGTCGTTCCTCAGTGAAAGTAGGCTGATCAAAACTGAAACAAGTGAAAACGTTTTTTTCCCCATCAAGCTGTCCAACTAAACTTTTTTTCAGTGTACAGTTTCATTCTTTATGAAGCACTTCAAAAACTTTTCTACTGAAATATACATAATGCAAGCTCCCTCATCCTGAGAAGCAGTGTTTAAAGCCAGGGGCATCTGAGCTTCTGTGGATTTTTGTTCTTTTTAGTGCGTGACTGCAAGCTTCAGTAATTGCCATGCCTTAAATATGTGCTGTTGGTAACATTTTGACTGTTTAAATAATTTTTGTTCATTACTGAGCTCTATCGCTGCATTGGTTCTACTATATTGTTGAGATGTACAGAAAAGGGGGGGAAAGTTTGCTTTTTTTCTGTGAAGGTTAACTTTCGGGAGAGTCCTTTGCTTTGTTGGTGGGCAATTAAAGCGTCATTTTAGTTGTAATTATGAACTACATAAATTAAAATACCTAGCATTAGCGATAAAATTTAGGAAAAAAGATACTCAGTAACATCACATCTTATTGCCAAGGGCCTCTATATACTGTGCGATGCTTTGTGCCAAGGATGAATACTTAAGAGATCAGCTTCAGTTTTTCTCTGTTCTGAGGTGGAGTTTTATTTTGTAGAGTTACTATTAAGTAGGATTTCAGATTTGACAAATGATTTTGTGTGTTTTTTAAGATATATGGAAAACAAGAGCTTTCAGTCATTAAGCACCATTGTCTTCATTAGCATACTGCAAAAACATTGCTAGGAGCCTTAGTGTTACTGTGTAATGGCAGCATTTAGGCCTTCATTTTATATTCCGTAGCTTGGGCTAGTGTGGCCCTACATTATTTCTTTTTCGGCCATTCATTGTGTTTTCCTTCTTCCTCAGCCTCATTTTAATAAGTCATATGGTTTCGGAAGTACTTCAAAGGTACCACAGAATGTAAAGTGCACTCTCACTTATGCCGTGTAGTTAGATGCCTGTACAATCGTGAGCAAGCTTAACACGAACGCTCTGCAGCGTGTCCTGAAACAGTTTGACTGATGCTAGCGCCACGTAGCTTTGGGTTCTGTTGCTGAGATGTTGCCCATGCATGTCAACATACAATCCAAGCACACCGAGGTATTATCTCTGCAACAGTGCCCAGCACTTCGTGGCTGGAATGTCGTCTGCGCAGAAGTCATTTGTCTTTTTTTTTCTGTGAACACTACATTTATTCACTGGTGCAAGAGTTTTAGGAACACATGCCCTGTCTTTTATGAGTTTGAGCATGCTGTACATGCATCAAACCTCAAAACATGCTGCTGTGTGGGTCATTTGATTTTGCAAGGTAGATGCAAAATTCAATTATGACACAGATTGCCTTCTTTCTTTTGGTTCAGTTGTCCTGATCATTTTCGTTTCTTCTCTTTCCAGATTTCCAGATGAGCCAGGGTGCGAACGGTATATTCGTACAGTTTGGCAGAATAAACCCCATTGTGCGTTCAGAGCCGCTGGATGTTCACTGTTTACTTGGCAAGAAGTTGTATGTATGCATGCTTCCTGCCACAGCTCTCCGCTGTCTCACACATTGTAGGAACCACAGTGAATGCTATAACATTTGCTGAGGAATATATGCGCCAAGTAGTGCATTTTGTTGCTTTACAATATGAAACCACACTGTGCTTAAAAAACTGTATTATAGGTGTGGTGAAGAAAGTCATGGGGCTTTACTTGTAGCTACCGCAATGGTTATTGACTGATGCCAGCGGCAGCTTCTGCTTTGCTTCTAAGAAGTTGTTAGACAGAGGATAGATATATTATGCAGTGATGGCGACAAAAATTTCCACTGAATGTTTAACAAAAGTCATCTGGACAGACATACATGCACACATAGCCCCTGTTGAAATGTATACGAGGCTAAAAGTGCCATGATATTTGGTGTGCCAATTTATTTGTTATGGCTGAACAGCAATATGTGTTCTTGTATTACCAGGCTATTTGTGATTGGCGTCCAACTATATTTGCACCAGTTTCATCCTGACCAGATGAGATTTTTGTCAGACCCTCGACTTCATAAAGCCAAACTACATACAATTAATTTTTATGCGGTGCCAGGACACTTGAGTTGTCATTGAAGTAACCGACAAAATACAATCTCACTTTTAGCCCGACATACGTGTCAACAGGGGCAGTGTGTACATGTATGTCTTTCCTCGTGACTTGTTTTAAGCATCCATGTAAATTTTCGTCGCAATCACTACGTAATGTGCTTATCCACTCTCCAACAACTTCGTAGCTAAGTAGCAGCTCCTGCTGGCATGAGTCAATAACCATTGCGGTAGCTGCATGTAAGGCACCGTTACTTTCTTCACCGCACAGCACTCATTATTACTACTTTTTAGGCACAGTGTGGTGTCAAGTTGTGTGCATTGGTGACTGTAAGGCAACAAAGTCACTATGTGTCGCACATCATGTTCCTCATTACATACGAAATTTCCAAGGAGCATTGCATACAGCATTCCTCGGGTGACATTACGTACGACATTTCTAGGCGACATTACGTAAGGCATTCATACAGAGACATTACGTACGTTTCTACGAGACATTACGTACAACGTTTTAGGAAACCTTACGTATAACATTCCTAGGAGACATTACGTACAACGTTTCTAGGCGACATTACGTACAACGTTCCGAGGAGACATTACGTATAACGTCTTTAGGAGACATCACGTACAAGATTTTCAAGGAGACTCCGTTTAAGGAAATTGTAATAATTTGGAAAAGGAAAAGTATTCGGCGACACTTTACCTTCAGCTTCTTACGTAAACAGGGGCCCAGATTTTTAACAGTGTAGCGGAATGCGTACTCCCCTGTAGTGTTCAAGACGAGAAGCGCTCGTTTACGGCTTAGATTGCGTGTCATCCACTAGATGGCAGCATTTACTTGACCAATCAGTTTTCGCCTGTGGCAGGAGCGTGGTTTTTGTATGGAAATATGGTGTGCGGTGGCGGCGACCCATGCATAGCTGGCCCGTCAACACGAAAAAGAAGCTTTTCATTTTCGTCATCTACTTCGAGTGATGATAATTCCGATACAGATGTTTATCTTGTGTCCGGAAGTGAAGACAGCGATGACGTTGAATTGAGCAGCTCATCCGGTGATGGTAAAGACAGCTCCGAAGCAAACATCGCGAGCGCTCGCCAGTGAAGCCGCTTTGCGTTATTCCGTGTTCTGAAATTTTCCACACAGTTCCCAAGCTTCCCGAGTGAAATAGCCCAAGGGTGTTTAGCCTACACAAGTGAAAAAAGATGTGGCGTCTGCAACTGTTTTCTTTATAAAGTTTTTATTTTTATTAGCAGCAGGCAGCTGGTTTCCTATGTATTGTTCAGAAATGAACTTTATTTTGTTGATTTGAGTAAGTATGTGGTACAAATATTTTTTTCAACATCAACTAGATGCCTTTAGTAGTCAGATTCGAAATCAGCAATAAAAAAAATAGGCATTTTTGGTCGGGAAATGTTCAAAAAATAAAGCACTTAAGGGGTTAATAGCGGAGCTGTTTAAGCCGACCATTAGTTAATTCTGACCAAAGAGAAATGATCAGCATCATGAACCGACACACATTCGCTTCGTCGTCTTCTTCGTGTAGTGCCACACTTCCAGCGCACGTGCCCCGATTTCACGGGTGCCGGATGCAATAACTTTGTTGGACGAGGAGACTAGTACACAAAGAGACAGAGAAAGAGAATGATCGAAAGAAAGAGAAATACAGCTAGAGAAAGAGAAATAACTACTGGGAAAAATTTATTGGCGATGCGAAATTCGAACTCGCGTAGCTACCATCTCAAGGCGAGCATCTTAACAACACCGCTATCCAGCCAGGCTATCGGAGCATCGCCTAACATAATATAGCGAGTTGTTGGGAAAGATAAATGAGGGTGAGGGGAATGGCTTTGAGATTGAGAAGGACGTAAAACAGGAGAAGAGAATGAGTACAGGCAGAGAAAGAGAGAGAAAAATAAGCAGCAAAACAAAAATGAGATGAATGGGCAGAAATGCAAAAAAAGGAAAAAAAATAGAAGCGAGAAGACGACTACAATAAGAGAAATAAAAAGGAATAGAAAGATATCAAAAGAAATAACAAGAGAAAGACACAGAAAAAAAAAGACTGGGGGGACCCTTAAGCTTCGCCTTTAAGAGTTGAACGCAATAGCGATATCCTGTCCCTAATGCGTACTTTAATCACTTAGTGCATACTATGTAATGGGTAGCATACTTTAAACTAGGAGCAATTATGGGCGGGAAATGCTTTCGAACTTGCTATGCACCCACTACGTGGTCTTAAGGGAATATGCGCAGTAACGTCTGTGCCTTTTGTAATGGGTGGCCGGCTTTGAACCATGATGTGATTATGATATTCACATGTTCTGACGCCCGATGGCAATGTACGCTTGTACCACGCAATATTACTGGGATATTGCATGTTGTATTGTGACGCCTGTATACAGGACGTGTGTGTTTGTAAAGCATGAAAATTATTTTCACTGCATTTGCCGGCAGAGGAAATTAATTTTAACGGTATTCCAAGCTGAAGCGTGGCTGTGTGGTAGAACACCTGCTTGCCACACAGACGGCCTGGGTTCTATCCTCATTCGGACCTGGCAATTTTTATTATTTTTTTTATTTGCATCTTTCTCAATTTTTTCGGTCACGGACAAGATGATGATTGTCGCTCACAACCAACGACGCCGCCGCCGACGCCAACGCCGGTATTTCTGCGAAACGAGCTCTTTAAAGCTATCGCGTTAAAAAAGAAAGAAACTGACAGAGAGAGAATTCGTGGCATTTAGCCACTCGCGATTATGGTCTGCGAGGCGTTAATTGATACGTCGGCCGACTTGGTCGAGGTATACTATTCGACACCTAGCGCTTTTCGAGAAACTGCGGCCACCGTACGCTTATCAAGTAAACTGAGATGTTTCTTTTGAGGATCAACTGTATTTCGTTCGGTTGAATTCATTCAACAGAACAGCTGTTTAAGCTGGAGTTTCAGGTGCGTGATATTCAAGCATACTATCGTCATCATGAACAGCCGCTACTTTATATGGCATCTCGCATCGCCATGCAACGCTTTGGAGGAAGGAAAGTAGGAGTAGATGAGAAGTGGAGAGGTGCAGAACAAACGAATAAAACAAAATGAAATATCTTGGCGAGGCGGGATTCTAAACCACGGACGCACGGTACGACGGTCCGAAGAGGAGCGTAGCAGCCACTGAGCTATCCAGGCACAATGGTAGAACCATTTATGACAATCATATCATTGCGTTGGTCGGGCCGAGATAACGAGAAAAACAGCGATAAAAAGAAAGTCATAAAGGAATAGAGGCAGATAGAGAGAATTACCGGGAAGGAAAGACAACGACAGAAAGAGAAAGAAAAAAAAACAGAGAGAAAACATGGGGGATATAAAGAAACAGAAACAGAGAAAATGGAAGCGTAGCATAGCTTTCCATAGTATAGTATTAGAAGGGGGTGAAAAGAGAAGTCTGAGGAAAAGGAAATGAAGGAGGGGACAGAGCTAGGTATGTCATAGCCTTGTATAGTATAGCAAGTGAATCGGCAATGACAATGAGGATGAGGAGGGAAAGGAAGTGCGGAAAGAGTGAGGCATGACGTTGCCTGTGCAGTAGTGTAGAACGGGGTCGAAGAGGGAAGTGAGGGGGAAGAGGAGTGTTCGAGGGTGTGGAGAAGAGAAAGGGCGTGAGGAGAGAGTAAAGCATAGGATAGCCTTGTAGAGTACAATATGGGAAGTAGGTGGGAAAGCGAAGTGATGGGGAGGAGAAGGAAAAGGAGGAAGGGACAGCCATAATATCCAAGGTTTCCTTAGTTGTCGCACCACTAGTGCGTACTGCCCAATATTTTTACTACAGAGGGGGAAGTTTCTTGGATAAGAAAACACCACAGCAGTATTTTGCCATTTTGATTTACGGAGAAATGTTTCATTGCATGCGCTATCTTATGAGTGTAAGGAACTTCAACCACCTTCAGTATCTCTTCCAGAGCTTCACGTTGTGTGCTCTTAGTATTGCTTTTGCTTCTACATCCCTTTAGTAATGCTTCTATGATGGAGCTTATAAGCAGAGACGCATAACCAGCTTGGTGAATTTTTTTAAACCTGCGCTTCATAACTTTGCCGCTCTTTATGGCAGCAAGACTTATTATAAAACACGCGAAGGTACACCAGTGCGTTCAGGTGTTTTCCTCTTAGTGGGTGAAATCGTATGACATTTATATCGCACAAGTGGATAATACATCCAGCAAATGCTTTCGTATATGTTGCTTTGCGGTATGTATTGACCACGTGCGGCGAAAGAGCTTAATAAAATCATGTCGAATACGGCTCTCTATTGTGAGTTTTAAGTCTCTTTTAGGCTTAATGTTGTCCTTCAGACCATTTTCACTTCATTTTATCTGACCGTTTCCACACAGCTGATAGAATACCAGCGAAAAAGTTTTCTATGATTTCATCGCAAAATCTTATCGGCTAACCAGAACTAGTTATACCTAGTTACACCTGGCCAAGAAGGCCCTCCTCCAACTTTTTTGAAGTGCTGAGGTTTACACTGCAGCACATTGTGCACACAGTTGGAGTCTCTTATTCTGCTCAAACTTTAGTTGGTGTGGGTCCGACGTTAAATGCGCAATGCAGTATTGTAGTCATCATTTTCATCATGATGCTTAGGAAACTGTGATTGCGGAATCCATATTTTTACGCAATAAGCTGACTGGGCAGCATTGAAGATGGTTGCTGACACCTTTAATGTACTTAGAGACAAAAAACTAAGCGGAAAAACCTTGAAATACTTATATGGGATCTATAAAAACGCTCATAAAAGCTTTAACATTCGACAGAAATACATTTGTTTCTGAACTGTGTTCGAACACATACGCCGACATGGTGCACAGTTTCGTAACTGTGATTGCGCTCACGCTTTTTCAATAGTTGTTTCACCTGCACGAGACATATGTTCAGCGAGTGCTTTCGGCATCATATCGCTTTATGTCATATGACATCGTTGCTTCGCGTAAACGTCTTGGCTGGTAGCGGGTGTTGAAAAGCGATATTAAGAATAATTCTTCAGTAACTAAACAACGACAAAAACACGACCAAGTTGATTGGCATTACTTTTGAAAAAAGTAAGCCGTCTTCTTTGTCAGGTTCTTTACTCTTGCATGCGGTTCTGCTCACGTCATGTTCTAGCTTGCGTGTGATACAAAAATGTTTATAAAAACGTGAAATCCGACGGTTACTTAGTCCAACATTAATTAATTAGTCATGATTTGAACAACATTCTAGATTGCAGCAGGTTTTGGGAATTATTACATTTTATTCGTGCTTTATATGGGCCTTCAGCTTGATCGAATATTTTACAATCTACCGGGAAGACATCTTAAATATTCGCACTTTTACCGAATTGTGCTTCCTTCAAAATTTCGAGATTTCTCGTGTTTTTTGTTTTCGTTTTTTTTTCTCATCGGACAGTCACCATTCTTGTACAAGATTATCTGATGCTAATATTTCTCCTTATGGTGGGGACATTTCAGATGTTCCATAGGATTAGGTGAAAAGAAAACTCATTGTCATTCCGTCATTGGCGTAGTACGAGGCTACAAATGTTACCCATGACACTCTTGTTCGAGAGCCCGATCAATGCTCTCGTACATGAATCCAAGAACAAGAACAAGTGCCATTGTAAACCAATGCTTTAGTTGTTTTACCAAAAAACACATAGGTGGAAATTTGTGGTATAGTACTATGTTGCGGCCAATAGAAATTTGCAGTGAGTACTACATTGCGGCCTGTGGAACCTTGAAACACCTTTCTTGTTCCCTTCTGACATTTATTACACGAAAATATCTTATTTATTGAACCAAAAAGGAGAAAATCTGTACAGCAACGATGTGTCAACTCATCCTAGAGAAATATGGGCCCCGCAGGGGCGTCTGCGCAAGCAGGCGTTTGGTGTGTAGCGACACCACGGACCCGAGCTAACGGGGGGGGGTTTCGACCTCCTCCCACGCCTCGCCGTACGTGGCTTAGCCGTGTCCGGGGAAAAGGGGATCCTGGGGGTTGAGCCGACGCCGGGTGATTGGACCGTCAAGGCCCCCCGGCGGAGGCAACACACCCCTTTGGCCCGTGCTTCACGCAGACGGCACCCCCGGGCTGACCCACCTTGGGGGAAATCGGCAGTCACCTTTTCCTATCTCTCTCTCTCCCTACATCTTCGCCTTTCCCTCACACTGTGAATCTATCCTGTCTCCTTCTTCCTTCTGTTTACCTTATTTTTCCTGGTGGCAAGGGTTAACCATGCGTGACCAGTCTCCCTTGGCTGGTCATGTATGGTTATAGTAGTTATGTATGGCTAGTGCTTATAATACACTCCCTGGTTGGGCTCCAAGGTGGGCGGCCAGCATGACTACCGAACGCTACACTTTTTGTATGGATAAAAACTCCACCACCTCCAAAACTGATCGACACCTGAAGAGGGGTCGCACCGAAGCAACAAAGGAATTCACATCCAAATACAACAACTTCACAAAATTTTTTGTGATCACTTCTAAGAGTACAACACCCATGCAGGACATATCGCCTTTCCCTATCGCCAAAGCCATCAAAGCATGCATTAACGGAGACTACGACGCCAAGAAAATGAGTTCTGGTGACCTTTTGATTGAAGTCCGCAACGAGCAGCAGAGCAACAACATCAGGAAACTAAACAAGATAGGTGACCATGAAGTATCTGTCACACCACACCGATCACTGAACTTTGCCAAGGGCGTGATTTCCGACAACGATCTGGTAAAATGCACCGACGAAGAAATAACCGAAGCCTTAGCTGATCAAGGAGTAGTTTCCGCTCACAACATAATCATCAGAAGGGACGGAAAAGAAATCAGAACAAGACATGTAGTGCTAACTTTCGCCAGCACAACCCTTCCAGCTGCGGTACACGCCGCCTATCTACACCTGAAGGTGAGACCCTATGTCCCGAACCCTCGACGGTGCTTCCGGTGCCAAAGGTACGGGCATGGGTCACAGTCATGCCGAGGAAAAGCGACGTGCGTCAAGTGCGGTCTCGGCGACCACAGCGATGAAGAATGCACCAACGATCTGCGTTGCACTAACTGCGAGGGCCCACATGCCGCATATTCCCGAGCCTGTCCCGTCTGGAAAAAAAGAAAAAGAAATCAACACACTAAAGGTACAAGAAAATATATCATACACTGAAGCTAGAAAACGAGTAGATTTTGCCCAGAAGGGCTCCTACAGCCAAGCGGTACAGAGAGGGCGGGTACCGCAAATGGTGTCGGTCGGCACTCAGGTCCAACTACAGGATCTAGTGTCGGCACTGCAGCCCTCACGTAGAGAGTCCGGAGGTGCACAATGTGCACTTTCCACCCGGGGCCTGAAGGTCTCCACTGCTGCTGGTACGAGCCAGCGTAGCCTGGAGAGCACACAGACCTCACTAACGGTGCTGAAGGGAAAACTCCCTGCAAAAAAGCCAACAACCTTGCAGAGCACCTCCAACGAGGAGCGCCTTTGCAGTGCTGACTCAATGGAAGTGTGCCCTGCAGACACAGAAGAGCCCGGAGAGGTTGCTACTAGTAGCAAGCCTCTCAAACAATCTGTCCCGGCCCCGATTCCCCTTGGCAGGGGAAAAGGGGCGCGACAACAGGTCAGTGCCCCAGGAAAGGGTACATGACCAATTTCTGTTTGCTTGTCTCTTAATCCTCTTGTTTACCTCATCTTGTCCCCACGTCTATAGTTTTAGGCACACTATCTTTACACCAGTTCAGCCGTTTCTTTTTGGTTTCTATCATGACCTTCTTAATACACTGGAACTGTAGGGGCCTCATACACAACTTGGGGGGACATTAAAGATGTTATACAGAATTTTTCGCCTGTAGCACTTTGTCTACAAGAAACAAATCTAGGCCCGAAGAACACCAATTTTTTAAAAGGTTTTACGGTTATTAGAAAGGATCGCGAAAACGCCAGCCGACTGTCAGGAGGAGTTGCCATAATCATACAAGGAGGCATTCCTACCCGCGAAATACAATTAAATACCTCTCTTGAAGCTGCAGCTGTTACGGTTTTATCCCACAAAGTCATCAGCATCTGTTCAGCTTATATTCCCCCCTCATGAACATGTGACCGTCCAACAATTCCATGACTTAACAGCACAGCTACCAGAACCATTCCTTTTGGTTGGTGATTTTAACGCCCACTCTACACTATGGGGCAGCGAGAAAACAGACAACAGAGGGCAAGTCATAGAAGATTTCATCCTCTCAACCAACACATGTCTTTTAAACTCTGGTTCACCAACGTATTTCTCACCTACATCACGGAAGTTTAGTTGTCTCGATTTGGCCTTTTGCTCGCCATGTGTTTTTAATGATTTTAACTGGGAGGTCCTCGACAGCTCTTATGGAAGCGATCACTTGCCTGCCATCATCAAAATGACCTCCACTTTTCCTACGATCAGATCAAAACCACGCCGCTGGAGGCTGGAAGATGCGGATTGGCTTCTCTTTAAGAAGAACGCGAAACTCGAAGACGCACTTACACCCGAAATGAGCATTGACGAAATGAACGAGAAACTCACAACAGTACTAATCACAGCGGCAGAAAAAACAATACCACAATCATCGAGCACTGTGCGAAAGAAGCTAAACCCCTGGTGGACACCAGAATGTACACAGGCAAAGAAACAACAAAATAAGGCATGGGGTATCTTGAGAAGATACCCCACCTACACAAACTTCATAAACCTCAAACAAGCCAAGGCCAAAGCGCGGTATGTCCGGAGGCAGACGGAAAAATCGTCATGGCAAAAATATGTGTCCTCAATCAACAGCTCAGTCAAATCGAAAACTATGTGGGAGCGTGTGAAGAAGTTCAGAGGTGATTATTCTCCATATGTCATTCCTTTACTCACAGCTCCAGGCACGCAAACAACACTGCAAGAACAAGCTGACATACTAGGCGAACACTTTTATAATATTTCAAGCTCAGCTAATCACTCTAACGCATTCCTTAAACATAAACAGTCTGCAGAGAAACAGAGATTGCCTATCACAGGAGCATCGCAGGAGCCCTACAATGCTCCTATAACACTTCAGGAATTAAGCAGAGTGCTTAGTTCAGGCAAGAAAACGGCGGCTGGCCAGGACCGCATTCATTATTCCATGCTTTCCCACCTCTCACTTGCATCCACAAAAGCTCTACTGAAATTTTTTAACAAAATATGGGACACAGGCATTATACCAAAATCATGGAAAAACGCAATCATAATACCTTTCTTAAAAGCCGGAAAACCACCCACGTCCTCTAACAGCTACCGGCCCATCGCCCTCACAAGCTGTTTAGCGAAATCCTACGAAAGCGTCGTAAATGCAAGGCTTGCATTCACTCTAGAAACAGAAAATCTACTTGACATTCATCAATGCGGGTATAAAAAGAACTGCTCAACAACAGACCATCTTGTCCGGCTAGAACACGAAATACGAAGCGCCTTTCTACATAAACAACACTGCCTTACAGTCTTCTTTGATTTAGAAAAGGCATACGACACTACATGGAGATTTGGCATATTAAGAGATTTGGCTGATATGGGGATCCGCGGGAAAATGCTGAAATGTCTAGCCGACTTTTTATCAAATCGAACTTTCCAAGTGCGTCTAGGAACAACGCTTTCACGTGTCTTCCTCCAAGAAAATGGAGTACCGCAGGGATGCGTACTAAGCACAACTCTCTTCGTCGTGAAAATGAACTCGATAAATAGAATAATCCCACGCTCTTTCATGCATTCATTATATGTCGATGATTTACAGATCTCTTACCGAGGATCGAACATGGTTACTTGCGAACGACAAGTTCAAATTACAATAAACAAACTAACACAATGGGCAACCGAAAACGGCTTCCGTTTCTCTGCCGAAAAAACTGTTGCTGTGGACTTCTCCCAGAAAAGGGGCCTACATCCAGACCCTGTCCTAACAATGCACCAATCTCCCCTACCTGTCAAAAAAGAACACAAGTTTCTGGGGATTATGTTTGACAGGAAGCTAAACTTTCTTGCACACATAAACACTTTAAAAACTAATTCAAATAGGGCGCTAAATGTGCTCAAAGTCCTGTCACGGAAACGCTGGGGCTCTGACCGGAAGTGTCTTTTACACATATACCGATCCTTAATACGCAGCAAAATTGACTACGGTTGCGTAGTATATGGTTCAGCCAGACAGTCGTACCTCAGAAAACTAGAGCCAGTGCATAACCTAGGCCTACGCTTGGCAACAGGCGCTTACAGAACGTCCCCTGTTCCGAGTCTGTATGCCGAAACAAATGAGCCATCGCTTGAACAAAGAAGAACACAACTCATGCTGACTTACGTGCTCAGAGTTCGATCATCACCGGAGCATATATGCTATAACATTCTCAACCACTGTAACACAAGAAAACACTATGCAAATAAACCACAAGCCATCAAACCTCTCATACTTCGGCACGAAGAAAAGTGTCGCGAGTGCAATATCCCAGAAGAGGCACTTACTGTTGCAGAAAGGCCAACTAGATTAGCTCCTTGGTGCGACTTCACACGTTTTCTAGACTTCTCTCTGACACACCTTAAGAAACAGAGCACCGCACACGAGCACATAAGACAAGAATTCCGCTCAATACAAGAAACATACAGCGCCTACAACGAGTTTTACACAGATGGTTCCAAGACAGATGAATACGTGGGATGCAGTGTCGTATCAGAAACATGGGAACAGACAATGCGGCTGCCGCTATTTGTTTCTATTTTTACAGCTGAATGTTACGCTTTATGGATGGCTGTGCAGAAAGTTGTAACGGAAAAACACAAAAAAGCAGTCATCTACACAGATTCGCTAAGTGCTCTCAAAGCTCTCAACTTAAAATCCGAACGAGAACCTCTCCTTGGCGACATCCTCCACACACTTTCACATTTAAATCCAGATCACTCAATTCGTTTCTGCTGGGTCCCAAGTCACGTTGGGATCTTTGGAAATGAAAAGGCGGACACGTGGGCCGCTAAGGCCAAACATCAAACGGTATCAAATACAAAGATGCCTGTGAGGGACGGGCTTCAAGCTATTCGCAGAGCTCTGACTGACAAATGGCAGAGTCAGTGGAACACGCAGAGTACTAACAAACTGCACCTCGTCAAACCGGTACTCGGAGAATGGAAAACCTGCTATCACCAAGAACGATTCATGGAAGTCATAATAGCCAGACTTCGAATAGGGCACTCTCACCTCACACACAGTTATCTACTCACGAAAGAGGCACAACCAATATGTGAAAACTGTTACGCCCCACTAACAGTATTGCACATTCTAATTACATGCCCACATATCGAAACGCAGAGACGCAAACACTTCAACGAACTATATAGAACGTGCATACCTTTACACCCAACTTTCATTTTAGGAGACGATGCGCTTGTGCCTCTCGCAAATGTCAAGAATTTTTTAAGTGAAGTCGGCTATCTTAACAGACTCTAAATAACGTAGGATTTCCCCACTACCTTTGATCCCTCGCAGACCCTGCTCTTGGCGCAGCATAGCCTAAGTCGCTTTTGCGCCAATAAACCCGAACAAACAAACAAACAGAAATATGGGAATACGTCTGAAATGTCCTAAAAGACGTATTGTTTAGTAAATACGTACGACAAGTTGTTAAATATCACTTAAACTGCTGGGTTCCTATCACTAAGCTGACACCTTTAATGTACTTAGAGACAAAAAACTAAGCAGAAAAACCTTGAAATACTTATATGGGATCTATATTGTAAGCCTGCTGTCTATAACAGCAGGCTTACA
Organism: Rhipicephalus appendiculatus; assembly: GCA_030522465.1. Taxonomy (NCBI): domain Eukaryota; kingdom Metazoa; phylum Arthropoda; class Arachnida; order Ixodida; family Ixodidae; genus Rhipicephalus; species Rhipicephalus appendiculatus. Next base: position 52,129 of record JALIZH010016650.1, read on the forward strand.
ATATATTGTAGCATGAATTTTTTTGTTTCAATTTCACTATATTTGTTGTACAAAGATCATTATGCCGAACGAGGTTGCAAACATTTTTAGCGACGATAAAATTTATCGAAATCATTATTAGTCACCCAAATGCTGATATGCAGCGTATTTAGAGCCAGTCGAATGCAATAAGGCCACACTACATACCGGACGATGATGAACTGCTCAATAGGTGCGAGAACTAACATATTTTGCGAACTTCTTCGGCCTGCCATTCATTGCGCTATATGCGCGACATGATAACATAATAAGTAAAATGTGTTTTTGGTGCTCCCGTAATATTATATCCCAGAAAGATGTGCTTTTTAGTTATTCAATATAGAGCGTTCATCCTTTTAGACACTGCATTAATGTTATTTCTAAAAAAAATGGAAACTGTGCACAACATAAATATCTATGAAGTGTTTCCTAAATGAAGTATGGGAGGAGGTAGGTGTTGAAGTCACCGTTGCTTGGATGCTGGAGGAAGTTAAGAAATATTAGAAAAAATATTCTCACATGCGTGCAGTGGCCTCAAAAGGGAAGTCTTCCGGCTGGTCCTTGTAGTACAAAATCACTGCGGCGCTTCTGTTTGCAGTACAAAATGTGCCACGGGTTTCGAAATCTGCCGAGTAATATTTTAACATGAAATACATGCAAATACATCCGATATCAATAGATGAGGAATAGCATTATGTAAGCTTGAAACCAATGGCGTCTAAGAAAAACAACTAGCTGTTAAGGTCATATCACGAATAAAAAACTCGCAGTATTCAGTTTTATAGTGTAAAAATCAAAGCTACATTATTCAATTATGCATTAAAACGAAGGTGAACATCAGTGTATTCTGCGAAAGCAGGAAAATCCACAAAAACGGCAGGTAGTAGTAGTTAGAATAACGACTAATTTATGTCAATAGAAAGCGTATTTCTATCGCAGAGAGTATTCAGATTTATAACTACCAGCAACACTTACCATTAAATATGTAAGGAAAACGATGAAGGCTAGACTATTTACGTAGTGTTCAGAATCTCTATTCTTTCTCAGTCCAAGTTTTAAAAACGCAATGAGCTGTATAAAGAAGACTGGCTTTAGCAGTAAAAAATTAATCTATTGGTTCACGTTTCCCATGCCTTAAAGATAAAACAAAATGGAAAACTTCTTTGCCGGGAAAATCGGGGCACACAAAGTTCGGTGTGTGCCTGCCTGACCTACTCTTCTTTCTTGCTTTGTTCTTCTCCTACTGCCGAATACTACCTCCCAACTGCATCCTTCCTCAGTGCCACGAATTGCGCCATCGTCCACGTATTTAGCAGCGCAAAACTTCAGTTTCTACAGGCAACAACCACAGTCATGCGTTGATATCCAGCCAGCAAGGAAATGTAAAAACGTGAGATGACAAGTGTGGCATTTTGTTTTTTTTTCGTATAAGTGCCGTGACCACTTTAGGTGAAAATGACAAAGACGCAGTTGTTTCATAGTGAGAATGTGTTCGGGACTGCTCTAACAATTGTTTTGCCAGAGTGCTCGTGCCACCAAAATATTTTATTTGTATATTGCAGCTAAATCTATATAGCCCATTATTGTCGGTATTCAGGAGAAAAATTGGGATTTGGCTCATGAGAATGGAACATTTCATTTAGGCTTGAATCGGCGATGCAAAAGTAGTTTAAATGACATCGAATTAACGATATAGAAATATTTTGCGACCAACTTAACGCCATATTGTGCTTTTATCAATGGCGTCCTGTGTTTCGTGGGCGTAATGGAAATGGCCACACTTGAAGAGCGAAATGCCCTTCATGAAAACAGGAGCATTGTCCCGGACTGTCAGCAGTGTTTTATTGCGATATCAGTTATATGAACACTCTCGGCTTATTTTTGCCGTCGCCGTTGCCGTAATACCCCGGGTATATATATATAGATATATATATAAAGAGCGGTTATTCGAACCATCGACCCGTCGCTCCGCAGCACGCTGTGTTTGACCTTTCGGCCACTGCTTAGTCAGACTGATCATGTTTATGATAATTAAAAACTGCCCTTTTGAGTTCACGTTACGAATAGGAAACGCCCTATTTCGGTCACAATGGTTTTAAAGGTAAAATATATTTAGGCGCCCTTTACGCTCCCGTGAAAATGAGCTCCGTTCCAGTTTCCCGACTTCGCTCTTTAAGAAAAAGAAAAAAAGAACACCACCCATCGTAACAAGTGCGCATGCGTGTTCTGCTCACTCAATTGATTTGGCTGATGTCACCAAAGATTTGATCCCATCAGTAAAGAAACGTGTACGAGGACTATGATGATGTCTATATCTGTTATATTGGAAAACAATGTTAACTTGCCCTGATTTTCATTCAATCCAGATGCTATGAAATTAAATTTATAAATTGAAAAAGCTTGGCGAACCGTGCCTTAGTTGTGCGATTTCATAGCGCCTTTGTAGGGCGGTCTTGCTACTGACGAGAATCTTCGTCTCACGAAATCGCGGGCCACAGCTGCAGGAGAAGTTAAGATGCGCAAGATTTGGTGATCCACAATAATAAACACACGCGGCTTGCCGTGGCAGTGTACCACATCAAGAAAAAGGTAGACGACTGTATCAGTGATATCTCTATATTTGTTTGCCCCTCCGAATATGAATTCATGCGTGCGCATCTTTGTTAGATTTCACTGTTGTTGCGTATGCAGTAAGTCTTGTTATGCGTGCGCATGCAAGGTTATGTGGTTGTGTCGTTTATAAGCGTTGGTGCAAGAAGAATGAAGCCGTTGTTAGTCAGCACATGTGCTTGTCTCATATATGTCTTTCAGGACCGTCCCGTCGCCACTACAGATGCAATGGCTGTACCGTCTCGTTTCCAACTACGTTTATGCCGGCTCGGGTGGTGCGTGTCAGTCTGTCAGATAGCGAGTGTAGAGTGACGGTAAAATGCACCATCTGGATATTTACTCAATGAATAACTCATTTTAATATTTAAAGTATTGGCGATACACACTAGTGGCGCAATTAACTCAGACATACTGTTAATGGCAGAAAGGAAAATTGATTAGGAATTTGAGAGCACTGTTCATAAATGAATATTTTGTGTGTGTCCACAATTCAGAAATATCGGGGGCCGGCGACAACAACGTCAAGAAAAAAATTAGCAGTGGCTTAGCACTGGCTATGCCAGGATATACTTAGCATGAGCTATGGACAGACAGACAGACAGACAGACAGACAGACAGACAGACAGACAGACAGGCACACAGACAGACAGACAGACAGACAGACAGACAGACAGACAGACAGACAGACAGACGGACGGACGGACGGGCGGGCGGGCGGGTGGACGGATGGACGGACGGACGGACGGACTAGCGAATGAGCTCACGCGAGTCAAGCGCCAGCCCACTAGTGGCACGCCACTGCAGGAGCTTCCAGGCCTAATCCGGCGCGCCAGTGCCACGCCGTGTGACGTCACTGCTCCTCGGGCATGCACAGCGTAGCTCTCGATAAGCCACGCAAAACTGCTCAACCTCAGCCAGTGAGGCTTACGCTACAAAAACGTACATTCTTTAAAACGAAAAACATCGCGTTAAGAATACTTCGTCCTGGACTTTTACAAGGGATGTTTCAGGATTTCTTTTGAATATCACAGGGACACGTCGACACTGTACAATAAAAAGTAAATAACCGTCATTGTGCGGGAAAAAAACAGAACACATTTTAATTCTTCCTGCTATTCATATCAAGTTGCTTTCACGGGCGTATAGGGTCCTTCTGACTAACAATACATGTACGTAGAGGCTTTGAAACAGACCTTTCTTGAAGGAAATGAAGTAGGAAAAAACTGCCAGTATTTTCTGCAGACCTTCTGTTGTGGTAGTTTAGAAGCAGCTGAGTAACTACCGAAATGGTGATAGTCCGTGAGAAAGTGAAAGGTTGCATTCATGTAAAATCGTTGAACTGCTATCGATGTTGGAGCCAACGTTTCGGCAAGGAGACTTGTCTTCGTCAGGGCATGAACTGGTTGTCATCTAACAAAAGCGGCCTGCTTTACATGAACTTTTACATTTTATAGAGAAGCAGACATACAGAGCGCAATTTCAGTTTAACCCGAATATATCAGACTCACTGAAATCGAGTGATCCTTCGTATGAAACGTTTTCCAACACGCGACTGTTTTAACGTGAATGCGTAGAAAAAGTCGATGGCTACATTGAACAAAAGCCGTCGGAACACTTCATAAATCAAATATGAGGGTCATCGAAGGACTCCCCAAGAAGTTAGCTTTCGCTCACAAGAGGTTGACTTTTCCTCGCAGAAAAAGACTTTCCCACATGGTTTTGGGAGGTGAGCGGTGTTATTATAAGAACTCCGGGCGCAGCCAGTAACAAGTATTGATAATTAAGGACTGAAGCATGGAGTCATAATTATAAAACAGCTCTACGAAATGATACATCGCTGCGGGCATAGTGATGGGTCCAGCGCTTGTGTTCGTGTCGCCGTGGTCTCGTATTATTTTGTGGCACAATTTCATGAGTAGACGCAACATCTTGCAATCACGCGCCTCCTCCCATGACGCCTCGTTGTTGCTCCCGCCGGCCCATCGTTCGCTTCTCTGTGGTTCTACGCACCCTCTTTTAACAATATGGCAGCGTGAAGCGAATGAACCTGCTGTTCTAAACAACGCAGGCAATAACACAGTAGAACATGAAGGAAGGGAGCCTGAAGTCGCGATTACATACTGTGTCACAAGAAGCATGTTAAAAACGATATCGTGGAACAAGGCCATTATAAGGACCAAGGCAGACTAGGGGCTTCACGCTGGTGCAACTGAAGGTGTTGAGATGCTGTTTACATTGATAGCATACTTTTTCGCGTATAAACCGCCCGTTTACATAACGAGCGCATTAACATAATGCAGCGCCGGGAAGCCAAGTTTCGCCTCACAATTCGCACCGACAATGCAGTAAACTCTTTAACATTTTATATCGAATCATAGAATACATTGAACAAATTGCGGCTTTCGTTTTTGCAAGTTCAATATATATTTGGTATGACCGTAGGGTCAGATAGGTTTTGAAGAGAAGAGACAATCACATCACATATCAAAATTATATAAATATGCCAATAATTGGGAAATACTTACGATTGTACTTATTTGGTACATTATCGTCCTCGTAGCTTTGCGAATACAGGGATTTTCTGCAAAAAAAAACAATTTTATTACAGTACATTGTTTCCCGCGAAGTCGAAGGTAATAAACATTGAGCTACAACTGCGCCGAATATCTACAAGGTAAGACTAGGAAACATGTCGGCTTTTTTGTAGGAAGTCAGGTTAATATTTCCACAACGTACAGTGTATTTCTTCATACAGTCGTTATCGCGTATAGCTGATTTAGAGCATCTCACTAGATCGCAATATGCGAATGCGTACATTCGTACAAAACATGGCGAAAAGCTAGTGTCTGCGCGAGCAAATTTTTTTTTATTTCCCACCTGAAGATTAAGCGCACAACTTCAACGACACACTTCGTTTTTCCGAGCTATTTTCACCTATATATACCTCTCCTATATATGCAGTCAGCGCTATGAAAGTTCAACTTAGCCTAGATGGATGAGATTGTGGTTCCAGAGAACATGAATATCAGGCCAAGCTGTCACCTTACCAATTGAACGTTATACTTAGCCTAATGCTCGAGTACCCGCCAGGGATGGTCTAATGACTATGGTGCTCGACTACTGATCCTAAGGTCGCAGGGTCGAATCCCGATTGCGGCTGCCGCGTTTTAGATGGATACGAAAATGCTTGAGGCCCGTGTACATAGATTTATGTGCACGTTAAAGAACCCCAGGTGGTCGAAATTTTTTTAGAGGTCTACTACGCGGTCCATCACAGTCATATCGTGGTTTTAGGACGTTAAACCCCAACAATTATTATTATTACTGAACTTTTGAGTGACTGATCGGCTATTGACGCCTTTAAAAACCTAGCCTTCAGCTCAAGGGCGACTTTTCTCTGTAGTCAAGCCCGAAAACTTTAGGGGCCTTCTGAAGATTCTGAAGCACCCGACAGGGGATTCGAACCAGCAATCCCTCGCTCCACAGCGCGGTACCTTAGAAAACTGTACCACCCACCATGCTTGCGCAGACATATTCACGGCAAGCTATTTATATACACCATTTACCGCTGGCGGTACGCAGATCTCGGAGGAGCCTGAGCATGTTTTCTATCAAACAACGCTCCTACGTTTTCTTTCCATTTGAAAACTGTGCTTGAGTCATACACAAAAAAAGTGGCCCCTTTCGGTACCCACTCATGATGTGGAAAGAAAGAAAAAAGAACGCCAGGAACACCTTGGGTCAGATGCCACCACGTGGCAGGTGACACAGAGGGGGTCATTCCACGCACCGGAGTTTAATAGAAAACAAAATATCTATAAGAGCGTCGGGTTCTGCATTGCCGACACTTGCAGCACGTTGCTCAAACACAAAGATGTAACAACTGAGGCAGTTGTTAGTTCACCCTTGTCCTGTTCATATCTGTGCGTTACAAGTTCAGGGGTGCGCTACGAGTACGGACCTGCGTGTCGTTCTGCGTGTGACATTCAAATTTCTTGCTATCGCAGTCATTGCTTCGCCCTTCCGGCGAAACAGTGACCTTTTTTATTTAAGCGGCTCTATTTAAAAGCACTTAGGCGAATAATTATCGTGGGAAAACTTCCGAATCGGAATTGCTCAGACTTAATCATTAACCCTGTGTATCCGGGCGTCAACATATATGTACAAAACATATCAGTGTAGTGGAAAAAGAGTAGTCAACGCATTGCTTAAAAATCGATTGGAAATGTTGGCATTAGTTCATCATTTCGTAAACACATCTATTTGTGTCTACTTCTGTGAACAAACAAACGTACGTGCGCTGTTTTTTCAAAGGAGGCTGTGCAACTCCGCATTTCGTTTAGGCTTGCCACCAACCACTGGGGCGAAGCTGCCTTAATTTTCTTTTTTTGTATTCTGACCTTGCAACTCGGATTCGCAGCAAACAACGAATAAAACAATAATAAAAGGTTCTAAGGCTCTCACATTTTCATATGAAGAAAAAAGTTGTGCGCGCGTGTAGTGAATCGCAGAATGCGGTCCGGCAGGCGAGTTTGGCTAGTAAACGTCGCATAATGTGCACCTCAATAGCGGTGTCGTCGATGTGTGTGGTGGACTATGTACAGGGGCTTCAACTTTGATAGGCGCGATGATAGGATGGCCATTGATACTAATTTGTTCTCCGAGATGCCAAATCTTCGTTGTGCACTTAAAAGCTCTCCTGGTCATCCGTCTTCAGAGTGCGCAATGGCAAACAATTTGATTGTGATAGCTTGCGGTGGCATTGTGTTCCTTGGTCGGCGACTTCCGGTCCTTTTAATTTCAATCGGAAGTCGATATTCTGGCTATGTCTAAGAGACTCGAATAGAACTGAAAAGGATGTAATTTAATAGCTCTTAATGGCATATGGCAGCGCACACGAGGTAAGACAACGATCACGCACACAGAGGGACGACACAAGCGCTTGTGTCGTCCCTCTGTGTGCGTGATCGTTGTCTTACCTGGTGTGCGCTGCCATATGCCATTATGACTTACCAACTAGCCCGCAAATACGTTTTAAGTTAATAGCTCTATTTGATACATATCATATCGGGACATAAGTTTACTTAACCCTTTGCGGCATGATGGGATGAATGCCTCCCGTTTTTTAGTTGTTAAGTAACAGCTTGACCCGCCACTCCATGTCACCATGAGCACTATGATTTGCTGCTGCCGTCTGTCAGAAACATTTAGGAACGCAAGAAAAATATATTCCGATTGTTTTCAATGCGTGGTATCATTGACAGATTGTGTTTGTGTTCGTTATATTCAGTAGTTGACGTCAGCGCCAGACAACGTGTAATACCGGTGTCGCGCGGATACTACTCAAATGTATAATGCGAGGGATTATTGGTCAGCAGCCAGTTCGTAAAAATATCACGTGCGACGTGGCTCCACCAGACAGAAAATTCGCAGTTTCGCAGCAAGGGCGAAGCAATGAATGCGAAAGCAGCAATCTTGAATGCCACGAAAGAACGGCAAAGAGATCAAAATGTGAAGCGTTCTGCTCAAGCACAAAGGACGCACGAAAAAAAAAACACATACAGCAAGATTGCGCACTAACAACGTTCACAGCTCGACTCTTAACGCGCTGTTCAAATACGAAGGACGCACGAAACGTGCAGCAGACGACGAGGGCGAACTAACATGTCTCCCAGTTGTTATTTCATTGTGTTTGAACAGCGCTTCTTTCGCAAACAAGTCCTCTGCGGTGAACGAAGTGACCTTCCTGCCCTGTGTAACTTAAACACAATCTTTCCGGTCAAAGCACACGACGTGCAAACTGCCCCCCCTTCATGAGATAAGCGCGTGCGTGCGCACGGGCGACTTCGCCCCGTGGGGCAGCGTACATCTTGACGAGCGCTCGCATCGCGACGAGCAGGGTGCCGAACGCGCCCTTCGAAACATCTGGCTGGTAATGCAGAGAACATGCCGATATTTCCCCGAGATCAGCGTGTCGGTGTCGCCCGTTCGAGTCCGTGCGTCAAAAAAGATGTGTCTAAATTTCGTTGTGCCTTTGATATATATATATATATATATATATATATATATATATATATATATATATATATATATATATATATATATATATATATATAAGAGTGTAACCTTAATGGAGTTACACTCTTACAAAGCGGTTTCTCCAGGTACAAGGGAGCGTGAACAGCACGAATCATATATGATTTATAAAAATTTAATACATTGAAGGCTGCATTACATGTTAATCCAGACATACTGTCTTCAAATCGCGCCCTGGAAGATTCAAGGTAATCATAATCTTAACCGAAGCTCTCTCTCTCTTTTTTTATCGGCTATCGCCAAGAGCACGCTGCCGGGTATGCAACATCTGCTCGCCCATTCAGAGAGGGGGAGGCAGCTTTCGAATAATCCTCCCTACAGTGAACCCATTTCTCCGAAACTCGTCCAGGAACTGAAAGATTTGAACCCCGGGCAAGAATTTGAAGAAGGGTATTCTCCATTTTTTTCGGAAACAGTATCTTGAGCCACAGGCCGGATATCGTAGCTGTCTGTTTTTCATGAAATGTACCTATCTTCTACACTTTTCTCGGACTTGTATCGGGCTTTCAGATTGTTGACTCCTTTTTTTAAGCGCTTACCACTTGTGAAGCTTCTTCCCCGCTCTCTGCTTCACGAGCAAATGAGGAGGGGGAGCCGAAATGTAAGACGTGACAATGGACGAAAGGAATGTGTCCACCGGGACCGTCTATGTATACCTGCATATTTCCCGTTTGTTCGCTTTTCCCCCTTTTTTTTTACTACAGGACACACTTGTTGTTCGAATGTCCAAGTATGTGTACGTTGCGCTTTGGCAACTCACTTTTAAAATCTTTTTTTCTTTTTCTCTCTCTTTTTTTTCTTCCCTTTTTTATTTTTTTTTATTTTGTCTTCTCCTCCCTCTCGGCTCGGAGGACGACGCTATAAAAACCTATCGAAGCCATGTAAATGTCTTCTTGATGAAGATCGGTCGCCGATGAAAACGTCGACCGATAAACAGTTTTTTAGAAGCGTACACATTTTTCCGATTTCTTTACGGCAGTCGATGACAGACTCGTCGTAATCTACGTAATATATATATATATATATATATATATATATATGTGCCCTGTTCCGCGTGGATACCCGTTGGAAATCGGTATAAGGTTTACATCACATTGCGCTCGCTTGGCGGCGCGCCTGTAGCTCCGCGTGGATACCCTTTAGTCGCATCCTCATCTCCCTCTTTCGCCCCTCTCCCGAATATCTACGAGCTCATTGCCGCAGCTCCCCTCTGGCTCTCTGGGTGTGTAGGGGAATGACGTCCGCGTGCTTAGCCCTGTGTGAATAATGGAAGTTGACCAGAGTGAGCGACCACTCCGAATGAAACGTACAACCTTGCACAAGTGGCTTGTGAAGGTCGATAACACACTGCGGTCAACCACAGCCAAAATCAGGCCTGGGGCGAGCATAAAAATGTACTATTTCAAAAGAAACTCTTCAAGCATTCCCAAACAACCGTCAATATGCTCTCTCTATCAAGAACGCTCATACAGCTACAGCTGGCCAAATTAAAGCAGCGTACCATCCGAACTTATTCACCGAACAACTGATTCTCGAAAGTGACCTTTAAAAATAGGAAGCATCCGCGAATGAGCGAATGAGCAGCAAATGACTGACAGGAACATAATGTTTTCAGTGACGTCACGTGAAGCAATACCCGCATAGAATATGTGGTTATATATCAGACGCAGAAAGAAAAAAAGATCATTTGTTGCTCATACTGCAATGCATATACAGCTACAAGCCGCGTAAGGGAGCCAATACCTCATCAGCTGGCCAAACGAAAATTCATAGGTGTAGTGTACTTTTAGATAATGGGACCCTAAGCCAATTTTAACCGAAATTCGGCATTATACTTACGTTGTAAACAAGTATACAATGCCATCCTTCCCCAGTTTTTTCCATTTGCTTGTGCAGGAGGTGTTCAAGCGTCCTTTGACCATCTAGAGCACCCGGAGTGTCATTCAATGGAACAAGTATTTCATGTTGTTTAAGCTGCAACGTAAAAAAAATCTATCTATGTCACAATGCAAATGTTTTGGTCTATTGTCTCTCGTTGAGATATTATGTCAAAAAGTAATATATATATATATATATATATATATATATATATATATATATATATATATATATATATATATATTGAAACAAGCGCGTTGTTCTACGAACACTTGTTATTGATCTCAGCTCAGTGCCAGTCAAAGAAGCTGGTTCAGGCAGAAACCCGGCACGAACTACATGAACGTCAACGTCTTCTTCCACGCTGGCACAGAGCTCGCACCGATGTGCTCCGGTACAATCACTCCCCGCGCAGAAAGGGAGCCATCCTGGCGACCTACGGAAATGGCACGCCAGGAGGGTCGTAGCATGGCTTTAGCCGAGATACGTGAACTGTTTCACGCCCTCGGCAGCGGTGGTCAGAAGGTGGGTTGATCGGCTCAATGTTATAGTTGACGGGAGACGTTTGTTGCACCACACGGTACGGGCCGTGGTACCTCGACGAAAGCTTTGGTGAAAGTCCGGGAGTGGTAGCCGGGACCCAGAGCCAAACCAGCATTCCCGGGGAATAGTGCGCACTAGATGCAGAGGCGTCGTGGCGAGGTTTTTTGGTGCCATTGGTCTTGCGCGGTAAACGAGTGAGCGAGCTGACGACACTCTTCGGCATAAGCAGCTGCTTCGGAAACAGGCGTCGCTTCGGAAACATCGGGTCGGTAGGGTAGAATAGTATCCATGGAGAACAAGGGTTCCCGTCCGTACAGAAGGAAGAACGGAGAGAAGCCGGTGGTACTTTGTGGCGCAGAGTTGTAAGCGTATGCGACGAAAGGGAGCACCTGGTCCCAGTTAGTGTGATCGTCAGGCGCGTACATGGCAAGCATATCTCCAAGGGTACGATTCAAGCGTTCCGTCATGCCATTCGTCTGAGGATGGTATGCCGAGGTTGTGCGATGAATAATGCGACATTCCTTTAGCAGCGCGTCGACGGCGTTCGAGAGAAACACGCGGCCACGGTCGCTCAGTAATTCACGAGGTGCGCCGTGTCTCAAAATGAGGTGGTTAAGAACGAAGCGGGCAACACCTTTCGCGGTGGTAGCTGACAGCGCAGATGTTTCCGCGTAGCGTGTAAGATGATCTACAGCGACAACGATCCACCGGTTCCCTTGGGGAGTGTTTGGTAGAGGACCGTAAAGATCAATTCCGACGCGGTCGAACGGTCTGGCTGGACAGGGTAAGGGTTGCAGAGGGCCAGCGGTGCTGTGAGGAGGCGTCTTGCGGCGTTGACATGCGGTACATGCGCGAACGTACTGGCGAACGTGTCGATACATGCCGCGCCAGTAATACCTTAGACGAAGGCGGGAGTAGGTCTTGAATACTCCGGCGTGGCCACACTGGGGGCCATGGTGAAAGGCAGCACATATGTCCGAGCGCAAATGACGGGGGGATGATAAGGAGCCACCTACGGCCGTCCGTCAGGTAATTTCGGCGATAGAGCAAGCCGTCACGCACAGCAAAGTGTTTTGCTTGACGACGGAGGGAGCGTGAGGTGGATTCAGGCGGATGGTGAGAGGACGTCGAGCAGGGAAGCGATCCAGTGATCCTTGCGCTGCTCGGCCGGCATGTCAGGTGATGCTCAAAGATGACGAATCGCAGGTGGCACTTGGTGAGCAGACAGGGTCAGGAGGCAGCGGAGAACGCGATAGGGCATCAGCGTCTGAATGTCGGCGTCCTGAGCGATAAACAACACGGATGTCATATTCTTGAAGGCGTAAAGCCCAACGAGCGAGGCGGCCAGTAGGGTCTTTCATTGACGATAGCCAGCATAAGGCATGGTGGTCCGTCACAACATCAAACTGGCGCCCGTGAAAATAAGTACGAAATTTCCCTATAGACCAAATGATGGCCAAGCATTCCTTCTCCGTTACGGAATAGTTTGACTCGGCTTTCGTTAGGGTACGGCTGGCATATGCGACAACGTACTCGTCGCAGCCATTTTTACGTTGAGCGAGAATGGCACCGAGACCGACGCCGCTGGCATCCGTGTGAATTTCCGTAGGCACATTGGGATCGAAGTGGCGGAGTACTGGTGGAGATGTGAGCAACCGGCGCAACGTCGTGAAGGAGTCATCGCAATGGGAATTCCAGGCCGAGAGGTCAGCGCTGCCGGAAAGAAGCTGCGTCAAGGGGGCGACAATAGAGACGAAATTACGGATGAAACGCCGGAAATAGGAGCACAAGCCTACGAAGCTACGGAGCTCCTTCAGGGTGGTAGGCTTGGGGTACTCGGCAACGGCACGCAGTTTGGCAGGGTCTGGTGAAATTCCTTCTTTTGAGACGACGTGGCCCAGAATGGTAAGTTTGAGTGCGCCAAAATGGCATTTCTTCAAGTTTAATTGCAAGCCTGCTGAAGTAAGGCACTGGAGTACTTGTTCAAGGCGGGAGAGATGGGTCTCAAAATCGGCAGAAAAGATAACTATGTCGTCCAAGTAGCAAAGGCAGGTGCGCCATTTAAGTCCCCTAAGAATACTGTCCATCATCCTTTCAAATGTCGCAGGCGCATTGCAAAGGCCGAAGGGCATTGCATTAAATTCATATAAGCCGTCAGGGGTTATAAACGCCGTTTTCGGACGGTCTTGTTCAGCCATCGGCACTTGCCAATATCCAGAGCGCAAATCCAGCGAAGAGAAAAATTCCGCACCTTGAAGGCAATCCAGGGCGTCATCAATGCGTGGCAGGGGATAAACATCCTTGCGTGTAATCTTGTTTAGTCGCCGATAATCCACGCAAAATCTTATTGAGCCGTCCTTTTTTCCTCACCAGGACCACTGGAGAAGCACAAGGACTGTGCGATTGCTGAATGACGCCACGTTGCAGCATGTCTTCGACGTGTTGAGTGATGACGTCGCGCTCAGCCTGTGAAACTCGGTAGGGACGCTGACGCAGAGGAGCATGATGGTCAGTGTCGATATGGTGAGCAACAACTGACGTGCGTCCCAAGGAAGGTTGGCTGTGGTCGAATGAGGCGCGGAAACGGTCAAGTAGTTGAATGACCTGATGGCGCTGATCTTGCGTAAGCGCGTTGTCTACGCTGCGCAACAGAACGTCTTCGTCAGGTAGCGAGTGTGCGGCGGCAGACGTGACTGCGTCCACAGGCATCAGCGTCGTCGTATCGGAAGTGGCATCGAAAGGGAAGAGGGCATCGTAAGTGTCAAGATGCCCGATGCATTCGCCATGCAATAAAGTGGAAGGGCAAGGGAACGGATTGCACGCGTAAACGGCACTGTAACCATCGGCAAGCATGATGACGGCAAATGGGACGACAAGGTTCCGGCGACGAGCGCATCCTTCAGACGGCACAAACAGGGCAGTTGAATCAGGAACAGAGTGACAGGGAAATGGCGACCATGGCGACAGAGAAAGGAGAGATGACGACGTCAGCAGCGACGACCACCTTTTCGGGCGAGCAAGGGAGATCTACGTTTGTGGTACTGAACGGAGACAAGGCGAGTTGTGCGCGAGCGCAGTCGACAACGGCATGATTAGCGGAAAGAAAGTTCCATCCCAGGATAACATCATGAGATGCATGCGAAAGGACGACAAATTGATTTCAGCTCAGTGCCAGAAGCTGGTTCAGGCAGAAACCCGGCACGAACTACATGAACGTCAACCTCTTCTTCCACGCTGGCACAGAGCTCGCACCGATGTGCTCCTGTACAATATATATATATATATATATATACACACACATTAGGGGCGCAGCCAGGGGGGTGGGGCTTATCAGGCTTCAGCACCCCCCCCCCCCCCCGAAATTTTTTCTCACTGTCATGTATCGCCGACCAAAACAGCTACTAGTGCCGGCAATCATCCTGGATTTTTTTCTAGAATTCCTTTCCGCAGTCAAAAAGACACTTCGGCGCGAACATTGCTGACCCCTGGCGGTCCTCGTCTGGCTGCCCAGCTCATCACACAGTCAGAAATATCCTGCTAACAGAGGCGTAGTGCCGTAGATTACCATTTTGCGACGCGGTGACACGCTGTTTTACGGGCTCCGCTCTCTCACGCCGAGCCGTGCTACTGCGAAGGTTTAACTATCGTTGACTCGCCACACGCTAAGGATTAAGCTATAGAGGCGGTATTGTGAATACAGCGTGGCGCTAGCAACGTCTTCAACGCTGAGTTATTATATCTTGCTGGCAGAGGGCCCAAATGAGGGGGTGGTTATCGCTTACCGCCGACATTCCGTTCTCTAGCACCTATTCGGGCAGCCGGCAGCCGGGAGATCTGACCATCTTTTTATCTAAAATGAAATTGCTCAAGGCGCGTTGTTGGGCTAGTTGGTTATGATCCATGAGACTGTTTGGCGTAGCGCACACCCACAAGGACAAAGAAGGACACACACACACACACAGCGCTGTGTAGCGCTGTGCGCGTGTGTGTGTCCTTCTTTGTCCTTGAGGGTGTGCGCTACGCCAAACAGTCTCATTTTATCTAAAACTGAAATTCCGTGTGCCGCGCGGTCTGAGAACGCAGACATCGCTTCATCCCCATGAGGAAATGGCAGGTGCAGGAAGCATATGACATCTCTTTAGACGGTGGAGACGTGAGGAACTCTGTCGTCACTCTCGCCTCGGATTAAATGGGGCCCGGCAAATATATTGTAGGACGGTGTTAGGAGACTACTGAATGAGTGTGATTGAACACATATCAAGGGCCTACTTCCCCAGGTAAAGAATCTCAGGACATGGAATGTTATTTAACCTCAGAACATGGTTCTGCTAAGCGGTCTAGTGTAGTCCAGTGTGGCATCGAAGATGAACGTAGAAGAAGTTGCGCCGCCCTGTAGCGCCGGAACACAGAGCCCGCGTATACACAGCACCGTAAAAATGACTACGGCTGCACCTAGGGACCCTGCGTTGAAAAGGTGCACAAAAGGGAGACAATGGAGCACGTTGATGTGTTCTGCGAGCGTGTAACTTTCTTGGTACCTCTGGCGGCCGATGCCGGCTACGTTGAAGCAGCCAATATGAGCTCCATTGCCTGGGTTGCCTACAGAACTAGACTCTAGACAAAAACAGCGCCATCCAATGGAAGAGCTGTCCCGCCATCGCCAATGCTGTGCGGGACAGCTCGACTTTTGGCTCTTGGCAATTATCAACGTTGCCCGGTCATCGTATTCCAGCTTTCGTTTACTTTTGAACTTTCGTTATTGTCGGCCGCTGTTAACCTGATACTTTTTTAACTGTTAGAGAATTTGAATTCGCTCGCTGTATTAATTATGATATCCATTGTTAATTTGCATTTTGCCGTAACCACTGATTGATCTTAAGTATATGTGTGCTAGTTTATTTACAGCGGAATCTGTAATTAGATCACAAGAGCAGACTGTGGCACCGTAGTTATCCACAGTCGCCGCCGGTGTCCGTAACCGCTATCGTCCGAAGAAAGGATTAAATGAGAAAACAATTTCTAGGTCTAGGATCGGTAGGGTTTGGAACCTGGGGCGTCTGCGTGATAGTTGAGAATTCTATCGCAGAGCCGCGCTGGTGCATGGAACTCCTTCACAAAAGTACTATACGCAGGCATCGTGTCGGGCATGGAATCGTGTTAACATATGTAATATGGCGTCGTTGAAGAGTAAAATAACTACCAGGCGTCACACAATGCGAATTGCGCAGCATGTGAAACGTTGAATGCTTACAACCCCTTACAAAGGGCTCAGCCGTAATTCATCATCGTCATGAGCCACAGCACAAAGTGCACATAGTGTCTTACAGATGTGTAGCGAGTAGCACGCTTCCCCACAGAAAGACGGAAAATGGCATAGTGGGTGATTCCGTACTTCTTCGAAATTAAAATGATTTATGTCGTAGGAGGGACATTGCATGTGTGCTTGTATTAGTTGCCCCAAGAGAGTCTACAACTGGCTCTGGAAAGGCTACTCTTCCAGCTTTCCCTGTGACTGTGCTGCGTGTTCCGCGCAAGCTTGGCGATTTTAGGGGCGAAGTTCCTTAGGGTGTGGGTCTGTCCCTCCTCTGTAGTAGTAGTAGTAGTAGTAGTAGTAGTAGTAGTAGTAGTAGTAGCAGTAGTAGTGGTAGTAGTAGTAGTATTAGGTAGGTAGCCACGTATAGTGGAATGTACCCACTCCACGTGATAAAGATGACGATGACGCAGTATAGTGGAATGTACCCACTACACGTGATAACGATGAAATATAGGCGCGTTCAAGTATAGCGGAATGCACCCACTACACGTGATAAATATGACGATGACGCCTGAAGACCATGAAGAATAGGCTCCGTTCAGTGGAGTTTGCATCCCCATAGTGCGTGGTGTGCATCCCCATAGTGGACAAGGAAGGGCGGGCGGAGCGTACTCTTGATTCTCGTCTTAACCAACCACCTTGACCTCAATGTTGCTACAATGTCTTTAGTGTCTCCGGTAAGCTGAAACTTCAGAGATCATTCATTGGAACACAGCCAAATTTTTTTCGCTGGGTGAGAGGCGAATCCACATCGACGAGGCTGCCAATGAGACTATATTGTGGTAGCCATCCGGCTTTGCCAAAATTGAGTCCTTCTAACGATGATTGAGCCTCGAACAGCGTTCTGTGGGCGAAAGCATGATAACTGTCTCCTGCTATATATGTATGATCTGTCTATAATAGTTCCACTTCTACTGCACTGTTATTTCGAGCTTAGTTAGCTTGGTAAACATTTTTGGAGTTTGACGCGCCCAAATTGACAATATGATTATCAGGGACTACGTAGTGGTGGGCTCCGCAAAATTATACTGCTTGTGTTCCTGAACGTGCACTGAAATGAAGGAGGCTAGTGCGCCTACACTGGGCTTAAGAATTTCGTCTCGATCAAAATACGACATCATTATCTGGGCTTGTCCGAACCTCGTGAAGGGGCCAAACACCACATATCTGAACGCGCAGCAATGGGAGACCGCGCTGCTTATCTCGAACATCCAGGACCAGCTACAAGTGATCAGGCAAGCCGAAGATGCCGCTAGGGGCCCAAGGACTCCGAGCTGAAATCTAAGGGAGGGGAGATAAACTCGTCTTGCACTTGCCGTTTTGATTAAAGTTGTTTGTCTCTCTCTACGCCGCCGGGATCGAACCCGCGTCGTTCGCGTCAGCAGTCCGCCGCGGCGGCTTGCACTCAGCAGATGTGGCTAGCTTCTTAGTTTTTCTAGCCTTTCATTGATGCGAGTGAAAGGAGGTCAGCAAACATGCATATTTAACGTGTATTCCATACAGCCGCAGCTGTCTTTGTGAGGCACGTGGTGTTGTGACTCAGTAGCATCCTCTTCTACGGAATAAAGGTTCATTCATTCATTCATTTAGATAACTGGTGTTGACAGATCCTGTGCAAATAGTGAATATCTCATCAAGCGTCTGAGTGGACGTCTATACAATTCTCACAACGAAGAAGTATATTCGCAAACATCGCGTGGTCTAAGAATCATCAAGTAGCAACCGATAGTCCAAAGGATGTTACACATTTCGGTCCTCGTTTTAGTCACCAGTTTGTGATCAAGGAAACAGGTCATTATTTCCCTCACTGGCAGTTCATCTCAGCACTACATGTACCAGGCATTATTAAGTTCCGCACTCCGCGTGAACGCTTACTTACTTTTGCTGCAAGTAAATCTTATTGGTAGTAATTTCTAATAACAAAGCGTAAACGTATATCATTTAGTGGAACGTCAGGTGGAAAGGCAGCTAAAACTATCCGGTGGTTAGACAAAATAACGTACTCTTGCGCTGCAGTAACCACTACCAGAAGACAATGTTGACCCCTTTGTCTATGAAACACCTCATACATGTATGTAAGTCTGCGGGACGTAACGCTACTCTTTATTTGTTTCTGCAATAATAAGTGGGCAGATTTCGCGGGCGAGCTTATTCCAACAATGAGGAGTATAGCGCCTTAAGGGAAATATGAACACACGATGTCAAATTGACTATGCCCATTTTCAACAGATTTTATTAATTAGTTTGTCATCGAACTAAGAAATATACGACTTTTTTGGGGTGTATTCTACTCGACCAATTATATAGATAGACCTTTAAACACGCGAGGAAAAATGGGGACATACAAATGCGCAGTACAATATAGCCAGTTTTTATTTGCCTAATTATTTTCTGTTTATATATATTTCACATCTCAGCTCACATCACATCACAGACTAGACCGAGGTGTGTAAACACGTCGTATTTTCTCGCCCTGTTCGGGAAGTTGCACACAATCAGGGAACAAGTGTGCAGAATTTGGTAGCTTGAGCTGCACTGGCCGAGGTTGAGCAGTTTCGCGTGGCTCCTGGAGAGCCGTGCTGCTCATGCGCGAGGAGAAGTGACGTAACACGGCGCACAGCTGACGCGCCGGAGCGGCCGCCGCCGCGCGCATCGCCAGTCTGAGCATTCCATAGTAGTGACGTCATAGCCGTGGAAGACGCACTGGCGCCGGCGCGTGCCCAGCTGTACGCCTACGTTGTGCAGTATACAAATCTGACGCTGCGCCGGAGCCGCTTGATAGCACCTCTCATTTTGTGGGGTGTTTGCCACTGTAATATAGCCATGGAGAAGGAGAGGGAAACTGCTGCTCAGCGGCGCAGAAGAGCGGAGAAGATGAACTCATCGGATCCCGAAGTAGTTGCCTGGCAATTAGCGGCTGAACATAGGAAGAACGAACAGAAGAAGGGAGGAACGTCCAGCAAAGTGGCATCGCCAGGAGGTAGCTCACGCTACGTATATCCTGGCATCGCCAAGCTATTGCACTGCAATTTTTATTTTAAAGTGTGGTTGCCAGAATCTAGGCTGTTGCTTCTTCTTTTGTTCTTATTTGATGATCGGGAATCATCAGATTTCTACCCTTCGCCTGACAAACAGAGCGTCCATTAAAGCACTTCTCTGTCGAAAGAAAACCTGACGACACGACGTAGCACCCTCGGAGTAATTCGACGCAAGCGTGACCTGACGCCATGACCTAAACATGACGAGAAACGACAAACCACCGACCTCGACGAGCTTTTTAATAGCAATGCCATCTCTCGGCTCGATGCCGGTTTGGAGCTAAACAGTTAAGACCGGTTAGGAAAAGGGTAACCAACCGTCCCAGATTTCGCGTGCAAACATTTCTTGCAGCATCCCGGGTCCCGTACCGCCTCCGTCGCAATATCTACATGTTCCACATTTCTTCCAGACTGTCCCGTTTGAAAATTTTATGCGATCCAACGCATGCCCAACAACGCGCGTCGCGTTAGGGAGCCCGAAGTTCGCACATACTGCATGCACCAAGAAAAGCCGCGGCAGCTAGCGGTGGCTACGAGCAGCATTAGCCACTTTTGCTGAGCTTTCTCGTGAAGTGCGACAACCTTTACGGGGATATCCTCCAGCAAGAAGAAGTGTTGCGAGCAGCACGCATGCAGCTAGCTGAGGTACCACATCACGGGGGCGCGACAGAAAAGAAAGAAGGGATTTGTCAGGAAGATAAATGTATACGGGAAGCAAGAAAACTTATTTCGCTAGCTTTCCATTTAGTGTACGCCCTCCCCTCTTTGTCCCAACTTCTATTATTGTCGAGTTGGCAACCCTACTTGGGAAGGACCCCAAAGTCAGACAGCTGAAGGTCACTTAATAACTCCGACTGGCGTCCGCACGGCGAGAACCGTTATTTAGGGCGACACATATTCGGCCAGCTTTTTGGTCCTAGAGCACTGTTCGAGGGACGTCGTTATGGACATGCATTAGCTCAATAAACGCGCCGCAGTTTTTCACTGTAGATTCCTGCCGATAACATTTTGCACGGGAAACGCCAACCAGCGGATCGGAAAAATCGTCACCATGCTTTGAAAGAAGCAGGTTACCGTTCCGCCTCTCTTCAGCGTGGTAATTGCCATCGGCACTAAAGAACTCACAGACTGAGAGCGCGTCATTGAGGGCTACCAACACCGGTTGGTGAACAGTGTGCTTTGCTTACAAGAGGCATAGCCAAAGCGAAAGTAATGGTGTCAAACTTCAGCCCCTAATACAGGCACCGAAACGTTGTTACAAAGGTCGCTACATAGATGAATCCGTAGACGGCAGCAATACTCTCGCTCCCTTCAATGCAACTGAAACTGCTTCGAGGAACCGACGTCCCCAACTAGACTTCGACGCCGATCTGAGACTTCCGAAGTGTAAGCAAGACCAACTCAAAGTCCTGCTCCTGCAATTCATGGACAGCTTCTCGACGTCGTTAAGAGTCTATCAGGCCCCAGCTGCGAAACATCGCAGCGTAGCAGAAGTTCCCGGCCGATTAATCTGTCAGAGCGCATAACGAGTTCTCACCCGACGAAACTCTACGCGACGCCATCATCCAGCTGTTCAACAGTCGGTATGCGTCCCCCCTGGTGCTAGTGAACAAGAAGGATGAGAACATACGTTCCTGCATCGATTATCGTCACCTCAAAAAAATCATGAAGACAAACGTCTATCCTCTCCCTACGACAGACAACGCCCTGAATCGACTACATAGTGAGAAGTAGTTCGCGTCGATGAACTTCAGCACCGGCTACTCGCAAACTGTAGTCGATGAGAGAGACTGAGGGAAGACTGCTTTTATAACACGAGAGAGGCTGTTCGAATTCATCGTCATGTATTTTTTTCGTACCTGAGAATGTGCATCGCTTTAAGGCTCTGGACTGGCAGGCTTCAAAAGGCAGAATTTTCTCGTGTACTTGGATGACGTCGTTGTCTGCCGCTCAAGATTCGACGAACATCTCCGCCGCCTTGAAGGTGTTCTTCAAGTACTCAAAACCTGCGGAATCACCGTACAGCAAGAAAAGTTCAGCTTCGCTTATGAAGAGCTATTGTTTTGGGGCCATGTCGTCAGAAAGTCTGGAGTTCATCCTGACCCGCGGAAAACAGCTGCCATAGCTGCCTTCCCGACAACTACCGAAAAGAAGTCCATACGCAGATGTCTCAGTTTGTGCACCTCTACACAGGCCTCGCCAGGAAATTTTCACCGGTCACTGGGCCATTACACACCCCACGAAAAACAACGCGGAAGTCCAGTGCAAACTGCGCAAGTTGAATTATTGCAGACGATTAAACGACGCCAGCAGAAGCCTCCAATACTTGCACATTTTGACGACATTCCCGAAACGGAAATCCACACCTGCGGTAGAAGTTTAAAACCGGGCGTCATCGTTGTGCAAATGGCTAACGGATAGAA
Source organism: Rhipicephalus appendiculatus (assembly GCA_030522465.1). Lineage (NCBI taxonomy): Eukaryota > Metazoa > Arthropoda > Arachnida > Ixodida > Ixodidae > Rhipicephalus > Rhipicephalus appendiculatus. The sequence goes on from JALIZH010016650.1 coordinate 74,049, forward strand.
AGGGTTAGAGCTTATGCTTGCTGGTTGCTATCTAAGGCGGAAGCCAACTATTCTACAACAGAAAAGTAGTGTATTTGTTATTATCTAGGCTACATGAAATTTTTGCACCTACTAAATAGCAGGCCCTTCAAAGTTTCGAGCTGCCACTACGCCTTGACCTGGCTAGCTCATTTGAAGGACCCTTAAGGTCGACTCGCGTGGTGAAGTGTGAGATTTCAAGCATTCATATTACCGTCGTTTACAAGTCCGGACGAAGGCACTATAACGCCAAACCACCGATAGAGCCATGGTATTCACTCGCCGACGAACTCAGGCGATCTGAGATACAGCAAGATAAGCCACTTCCACCTCATCGCCAACGACACGCAAACGCCTCCACCGAGCGTCTCAATAAGGACGTCGCTGACAAGCTAGACATGTACGTCGATATGACCTATCCACGTGATAGGTCATCCTTTCATACGTGACCTTTTCATTCAGCAAGGCTTTACAACATACTACGTAGGTGACGCCATACAAGTTTGTATACGGAAGGAACCAGGCAACGATGCTCAACGCTATGCTGCGGAACATCACACATGAAGAAAATCTGGTCGTTGGTACCTACTCACAACATGCCGAAGAAGCTCGTCAGTTCACCCTACTGTGCATAAAAAACCAGGAATGTGCCGACAGCCGTCACTACAATCATCCGTGAAGCAACATAGAATACCATTTTGCAGACTTGGTTTCTTAACACAGATACGGCGACGTGGACTCGGCAAAAAAGATTCGTCTGCGATACTTCTGGCCATGCAATGTTCTTCGACGTCTCAGCGCTCTGACTACGAGGTCATCCCGTACGGCATTCCGAACTCTCCTGCCCGCCGCACATGTCCTGAAACCGGCCATTCAGTGCGCCTTAAACCGTGTCATACGGGTTGGAAAACCTAAGGGCTGTACTTTATTCGTTCTTTTTACAGCGAAAGCTGTAATGAGATCACAACAAGGGTCATTTTTGCGCCGTAGTTGTCCACCGCCGCTCGTGCTTCCAACCCATTACAAAGGGCTCAGCCATAATTCTTCATCGTCAGTTAATGGAGTTCTTCACCGGATCAATTAATGGAGTTGTGGATACCTTGAAAGTGTACTTGTATTAGTATCCCCAAGAGAGTTCACAACGGGTTCTATAAATGACGTTCTTCCAGCGTTCGCTGTGACTGTGCTGCGCTTTCCGCGCAGGCCTTGTGTTTTTTTTTATTTTTTGCTTTCTATATTCTGCTTTAAGCATCGGGATGATGCTGTAATACAGAGGGAGGCGGGGCCAGATGCGCTATTTTATTTCCATTTTTTGTGCTACCTGCCAATTACGCTTGTAAACTATTGCCTTGCGCAAAACACACCGAGTAGCTCGGCATCTTCCAGATTACTTTGGAACTTGCCTCTAAGATTGCGCGCCCAACGCGAACACGAGAGTTTCTACTTGAACTTAAGCGGCCTCTGTGGAACTACGCGGCCTAGATGCCAGCCTCTGCGCTGCGTTCTTCTGTGGCACATGTGTAAATGCCGACCCGTTTTCCTATTTTGCAGAATATTCCACGGCTGACGCTATTCTTGCCGCTATCATTTCACAGTTTCAATTGCTTTTATTTTGACCTGTTCATTTTCCGCGTGAAGTTCAGTCCAATAAAGAGTTTTGGCTTGAACACAACGACTGCTACCTTAGTTAACGTCACGACCGCCTGACAATATTCTCGTTCATATTAAAGGACAAGGGGCCTGGGCCGATCACGGAGTGCGCATCACAAACAACCGATGGTCAATAAGAGCAACGAAATGGAAAAGAAAGGAAGGAAAATGAAGGCGAGGGTAGCAGCAAGTCGGTTGAAGCGACGAAGTTATGAAGTTGTTAAAAAATAAAATTCAGTGAGATGGTGTACGAGAGGGCGATTCTGAAATGATTGCGGATACCTTGGACATACTGTGGATATTAAATAGGCTGAGAATGATAATATTATGATGGTGATTACAGTGTGCAGCAAAGCCATAAGTTATAAGAGAATGATAGCTGCGAGCAGAGTCACTCGTCGTAGAAGGACCGATCGCGTCGGCTATACACCTACAGTCTGAGCCAAAATTCGGCAAAGTTGGACTAACATCGTCGTTAAACCAACGGCTAAACAGTTCGCCAAACAGAAAATAAATGCTTGGCAGTACGTGCCGTGCGCAAAAGCCCGGCAAGAAAGAGAAGAACGGGAGGGTAACTGCGCACCGATCGCCTGCTGCCATGCAGCATTGCTCTGCTTTGTCGGCTAGCAGAAAAAAAAATTACACCGCCTCCCCGCTAAAGGGGACCGTGAGGCTATGCGAAGAGGCGTTTGCTTGCCAACGCTGCCGTTGCGTTTCGGCAAGTCGAGCCCGCGTTTCATCCGTAGCAGTTTCCCGCCGACGTTGCCGTTTGCGCTGGGCATCCCTATCCCGGAGTTCGGGGTGCGCTTGCCGACGTTTACGTTGTGCTTCGGCGCGTCGAGCCTCGCGCTGCTCCACCCGCTGCTCCGCGATCTCTGCAGGCGTTCAGGTATTACTGCAACTGCCGCCGACGTTGACGCTGGAACTCATGACACCGGTGCAGCCGGCGCAGTGACTGAGCATGTGTACGACCTAACGCGAGCCTTTTATCTAAACGAGGAGGGGGAAATGTGGGGAGAGGGAGGTTGGCTACGGCGCAGCCACAGATGTTAGCTGGTGTGTGGAGAGGAGGGGTGTGGAGAGGGTTTGCGCATGCGCAGTAGGGTGGTCAGGCCGCACACCACCGGATTGAACTCCGCCATAAGCTGCTTCGCATCTAACAAATTATATCGGTTGTTCGCCAGAGTGAAAAGGAAGCGCTATTATAACGAATAAAACTTATAATGGGAGGAAAGTTCAACTCGCGTCGTCGCACACAGCGAGCGAGTGAGCTCACCAGCGTTTCTTCCCTATCGAGCCGAGGGGCCCAAATGAGTGCAAGCCCCCGAGCCTGGACCCCACTGATAGCTTGCTTGAATGGGCCGAATTAGAAAGAACTGCGAAAAACACTGCCAGCGCTAAAAAAGTAAGCTGTTCGTCATCTGTTGGTCAGCTTCGAAGCGATACAAAGTAGACCTCGTTACATCGTCGGCACCAAGCCGGCCGGCAGCCGTTGGAAGTGCGTTGCTGGCGCAGGTGAAAGACACGTCGCGTAGAAATTGTTTTGCAGAAAATACTGTCTTGTGGAATAAAGTACTACAGTGCAAACTCTGTATTTCTCTCCCTGCGGCAGCCGTTGTCAAAACTCTAGCGTGAAGGCGAGCGCCGATTCGAGGCAGACAGAACCAACGCGTGACAGCCGGTGCACCGCGAGCGACTTGCGAGCGCGGTGAGAGAACCGTGCCTTCTAGGCGGCTCGTAGTTGTAAGTATACATATATTTAAATAACTCCGTAAGACGCCTCGGACAGCGGACACTTATTTTCCATTTGTGTATAAGATAACGACGACGAAAATTGCACAGGAGGCGCGCGTTGTGATCAGCAGCGGTCGCTTAACGTATAGCCCTGCTCCTCGTAATGGCCTAGCGACGCTGCCGGCAAGAAGCCAGCATTGGCGGGGTACCTCAGTGCTTCGCCTGAATTCTGGCATTGCCGCTTTTTTGTTTGTGTGTGGACAAGTGCAATTTGCGGACTTGTGCAGCAATACTGCTAAAGCTGGTTCGGCCGACATGATAGAGCGTCAGCTGATAAGCCGAATTCGCTGCCGGAAAAGCCGTTAAACATCTAGCGGGTTCATGTCAAAGGAGTGGTGACAGAAAATTCGTGCACCACTGTTTCTTGCTCTTAATCAGTGGCTATCGACTCATTAATAGCGGCAACGAAACTCATTTGTCACAGCGCGAGACCACTGTTTAATTATGTGCGCCTATGTTGCAACCGGAGGCATTTTTCGATTTCGAAGGAAGCTCGGGGGGCACCGTGACATAGTCGTCCTACTCGTCAACATTTACTATCATGTGACCACGAGAGCCAGTGACATCAGTGGCCAGCATCTGCTATGTTATGAGCGCTGCTGTCTTCTCTGCTACGCTGAGCACCGCGAGTGTTTGTTCTCTCTATCGTGAAACTACGTTACTCATCTCGTGCAGCGATGGACGAAGGAGCTGGGAGGAGTGTAAAGTTAAGTCAGGAAAGCTGGATTTTCTTCGCGAATCTCGACGGTGGCTGCGATTTTGTTCTTGTCGTCGTCCAACTGAGGCGACGTTTTCCGTGATACTTGGAGCAGCCCCAGCACGAGGTGTGCTGAGCATTCTCGCTCCCATCATTTGTAAAGTAGCAGGTTGAGAAGTGACGAAGGAAGCAGCGAAATCATCACGTTGGCGCTCTGTAACAGTGCGTATGTGTAACATGTAAGTGGCGTAATGTACGCTTTAGCGAGCCGTATGTAGATCGGGAAGCGCTTCGCTGTATTCTTAAGGCATACCAATCCCACGTACGCACGTTGGAGAGCCGAATAAGTTATCTGTCCACTACGCAGTACAATCCCGGCAGCAGAGAGCTTGAGTTTGTCGGTAGACTTCGTAACGTTTGCGGATACCGGGTAACGGGAGCCGTTGACGGCTGCTACAGCAGCAGCTGCTTCCGCGCAACCGGTTGCGACATCTTGTGGCGTTTTGTCCAAATACAATATTTTATTTCGGCTTTTTTTTAGTCGCGTCGCTGTTCTTGTTGAAAAAAAAAAAGCAACGAAAATATTGCGAGTTATAATTCTCTCACTGCCAATGCTTTACGTAGAGTCAGTAAGCGGGTAAGTCGGCGCAATGTTATTTTTGTGGGTCTCGGGTTAGGCTCTGCATCATCAGGTGTCACTACCAGCGTTGTTCATCTGATACACGTCTCCGGCAACCCGGCCAGAACTCGTGACGTACGTGGTACCCGCGCGATGACCTCATCGTTTTTGCTTCTATTTCCGAGTCAGCACTTTCACGAACTTCAAAACTCCATTGAAATACTACTTAGGCTGTATTTGTGGCTGACATTGTACAGGTGGTACCTCTATGTTCCTATCAGCGTGATGTAACAATCAAGTTGTGTCCAAATTTTTGTCTCACCACTCATTGAAGGTATGAGGCCAAGTGCCAAAACATTTTTTAAAAGCGATAATCACTATAGATTATTAGCCTACAATATAAAACACATCTTTTAGGCGCATGCGATCATTTTAAAGCAAGTCCTATTTTTGGTTCATTTTTCATCATTAAAAATGTCATTAAAAGTGGACCTTACGCCAACACTTCAACTCGAATTCCCCTCATCAAAAAATTTTTTAGTTTTTGCATGGACATGAAAAAGGCTTTGGCCTGTGCAATGAACCAAAACAAATGAGAGCTGATCATTATTAGAAAGATAGTGATGATATAACCAAAAAAGTATGCACTTGCACTAGGGGCACCTTCGTATCACAGGGAGCCATATTAAATCTTGTTGCACGATTTTTCTTATTGAAGTTCATTGCACGCCTACTAAGGTTATAAAAGTGTGTCAAGTTATAATGAATAATGTTTATTAGCAAAATAGTTATGACTGTTCGTGTACGGAAAAATACCAGAAATATAAGTTCTGAGAAAATCAACCAAACAGATTTGAAACATGTGTAGCGCTTACACAAGGTGATAAAGAGCGCTAAAATTCTCAATATTTGTAGCCAGTTCCATCATGGACCTTACTATTGTGTGGCATTGCCCGAGCGGCAAATCTCAATTTTTTTTCTAGCTTGTATTGCAGCATCAGTGCCATGACGGGACGCTTTCGCGCTGCGGCGCGGATCATTTGTGAAGCAATCTTTTGCAGTGTAGAGGCCTGGATCGATCCGAATTTCCTTAAAAAATAACACGTGCTTCAGTTTCCACTATTTAAATGACAGTCAAACAAAGCAAATTTGATAGTTTACAGGCTCACGTACATGTCCTTGAGTGTGATCGACAAATGTACCACGTTACGCGTGCACCTAGTGAGATGTTTATGACTTTTATGAACAAAAATGATGTGTTGACAACGCTTTTTAGAGCATTATTGCATGTTCGCACTTGATATGATTGCTGAATAACCAACAAAATACTACATATCAAGTTAATGTTATGATTAACACAAAACTGGCACATTCAGTTTCGGTTTCGTTGGAGATGGGTGGTCTCACGTTTTCGCTTGTATCTTTCGAAAAATCTGCGTAGACAAAAACTTTTTTGCCGCGAAATTAAGGGGAATAAATTGCGCGTTTAACATGACCAAAAACCAAAAAACCAAAAAAAGTCGCGTTTTCCACTTGGCCTCAAACCTTAAAAGATCGGTTTGCTTCAGTGATACCAATGAGCCCACGTAAGTCCACGTAAACTATGAATGTTTATTGTTTTATTGCACTCAACAGAGGTCTCCCATCAGCACCATATGAGGAGATCAAGATACCGTGCCTATATATATCCGGTGGTTGGTTTTCGGCTGTGTAAGGAAAACAAAGCGCGGTCGGTCGGTGTCGGGGGTGTTTTACTTTGCAATGGTTATGTGTATGCTTCTATGTTTGTGCACGTGCTACAAACGATGCGTCATTCATGCTGACTCAGTTGAAAATACTATGAATTATATTGATATAGCGAAGCGCTGCCATGCTTTTCTTTCGTTACTCCAAACAGTCCAAATGTTAATCCGTGCGGAGCATACTACGAGGACCAACATTTAAACCAACTGGAGTAAGTTCTACGGATTAAAAAAAATGTGGTTGATCCCTCTGATATAGGAATCGGTATGGCACACGAAAGTGAAACGTGTCTTCACAGAAGTAGTCCAATGTTTATTGCACATTGATATATAATGTCTATTTGTGTTCAGTGGCTACAGCACCCTTAGATGTTTATGCACCCATGTTGATACCTGGTGGCACATCTCCACCACGACAACCAACGATTCACTACCAGGATACACATTACGGACACACTACATTGCGCGCGCAAACCGACACTTGGACCACAGGCGTTCGCGAACCGTGCAAGCGAAACCGAATGGCTTTTCACTCAATCGTTTTTCAACTGACGGTTCGCTGCAGCGAAGGAGCGTGATTTGCGGGTCGGTGACCGTCTTGTGGATGTGCTTGGCATGCTGCGTCGTGTCGGCGAGCAGCGTCCTGCTGATAGGTCGCTTCGGCGAAGACACGATCACTTCGGTCCTGCATCGGCGTCTGTACGGCAGCCAGTTGGGTCGCGATACGCTCAACTTCACAAACGCGAAAGACAGAGTTCTCAGCTTGAGCCGTGAACGCGCGAAGGCCTCCCGCTCCCCCCATGGCGTGTCCATCGCAGCACCAAACCAACGCCTGCCAAACTCACTTACGCAACAGTCGCCCGTCGACGCCGTTGTCTTTCGGCGGCGCTTAATGTAGCAGTTCTCGTAGTCGGTACCATCTTACTCGTATCAGTAGACGGCGGAGATACACCATTGTTGCATATGGAAGCTGCACTACGCTGCGCACGCTACCACAACGCACGAAGCACGTAACTCGCACCAGTACAACGCGAAGGACGAAGCACGTAACTGCATTGTCACCGAGTCAAATCAGAGCGTAGAGCACGTCGCAATCAAAGCTTCCGTTTGTGGTCAGCGAAATTAGCTCCAGAAACTTTATCGGAGGTGATTGCGGAGGCAATGCTACACTTTGTTTCAAGTCGAGCCAACGCCATCTAGGCGGCGTTGGTAGGCCGCTCTGATGCCAGCGCTTGTTCGCATTCTGGCATCGAGGCGCCGTAGTGCTGAGGCTACCGCAGCGTTCTCTGTCGGTGTTAGTTGGTGTCATAATGCAGTACTTCTCTTCTCCGCTCTTAGGCGGCGGCACGGCCCCGAGAAACGAGGAGCGCCGGTACAGAGCGAAGGAGTGTAAGAGATATAAGGCGCGTCTGAAGCGTTCTTCGCGGATGCGCCGATGGCTCAGTCGGTTAAGCGCCCGCTTTCTGTCGCCGTGCAACGAGAAGTCATGGGTTCGATTCCCGGGACTTCCAATTTCGCGTAACTTTTAGATGTGAAGCATCTTATGGCGAAGCTTAATCCGGTGGTGGTGGTGGTGGTGGTGGTGGTGTGCCGGCGTGACCACCCTTACTGCGCATGCGCAAACCTTTAAAAAAAAATAAAAAATAAAAAAAACCTCCTCTCCCCCCTCTCTCTCCTCTAGGCATCCCTCCCCGCGGCAACCACACCCTCACTGCGCATGCGCCTCCCCTCCTCTCTCCCCTCCTACGCTCCCCCCTCTCTCCTCTAGGCATCCCTCCCCGCGCTCCCACTGCGCATGCGCGTCCCCCCTCTCTCTCCTCTAATACGCTCCCACCTCTCTCCTCTAGGCATCCCTGCCCACAGCGTCCACACCCCCCCACTGCGCATGCGCGCCCCCCCCCTCTCTCTCCTCTCCTACGCTACCTCCCCTCTCTCGCCTCGAGACGCCGACGCAGGCAGCGTCTGCTAGCGAGTTTCTTGGTTGAAAAAACCGACTGCTCGCACTGCACAACCGTTCATTGTCCATCCCGTATATATGGCAATGGATCTTGACCTCCAATGTGGTGCCGGTGGGATATTTCTCCTGTGCGTTGTTGAACAATAAAAATTCGCAGCGTGCGCGTTAACTAAAAGCCGACTGCGGGTCTCTGTGTCCAGTCGGAGTCTTCTGTCTCTCATTGCCCATTAGCAGCGATTGGCATGTTCCAGTAGGAAACACCGCTCCATCACTGCGTGCTTTGCGCCTCCTCAGTTTTCTCTCCTGCGCAACGCTGCGATAGCGCCAGCGTCAACGCCACCGCCAGTGTAAGCGTTAGCGCCCCGCTGCTTCACATCTACACATGGTTCCCTTTAGCGGGAGATGGTGTAATTTTTTTTCTTCTGGTTTCTTTCGTTGTAGTGTGTTCGTGTACCTTTTAACAACGTCATATCCGTGACGGAAATGCGTCAGTGAAGTCTTGGTGGACCCCGGCATAAAACACTTTCGTGTTAAAAAATCACAGCATATCCACGGGGTGAATGATGAAGAGTTGGGGCGAAGCTCGTGAAGCAATCATGGTTACACCGTGAAATCTTCAGTGCTTTCGCCCAGCAGTAATCAAAGCGATAGTGTGTGTGGGATCCGCCCGGCGCCGCGCTCGCGTCGCGGCGGCCTCTCGAGGTCGCACCTCGGGATCCTGCCGACGAGCACGAGCCGCAGCGGCCTTCCGCACCCGGCGCCGCTCCTCGTCGTCCATGGTCCGCCAAGCAGCACGATCCGGCAAGCGCACTCGTACGGCGACGATCCGGGGAATGAGAGATAGCGGGCGCTCGCCGCCCGGCGCAACCCCGTGCAGCCCGCGCAGCGACCAATCGGAGAGCAGCTGCACCGCCAACGCCATCTAGCGTACCTTCACCCAACCGCCATATTGTACGCATGTTTATGGGACAGCGCCCTCTCGAAAACGAGACGAGAAATGGAGATGACGACACAGAATGCGTACAGCGCCATCTAGTATATCGTCACCCAACTGCAGTTTGCATGCATCTCTATGGGACAGCGCCCTTAACTGTACGATAAGGGAACACTACGGGGTACAGAGGATGGACGAGGTAAACAAGTTCAACGCGTTCGTTGCCTCTCTGCAAGGAGAATACGGAGAAGTAGTTCAAGCTCAAGACACGTACATCGGGTCCGCGACCCAGGAAGCCATGCAAAAGGCAAAGGTGGCTACAATGTTCCACACAGAATTTGCCAACTTACCAATGGAGATTACCATCGTCCATGACAAGCCCTACATGATCACTACCAACGTCGTCGACGGGCTAGTCAACGGGGCGATGGGAACTATGAAGCTTTGCGAGCGAGGAGTAGTGGGGCGCGAAGAGGATGCTATCTTCCCGAAGCGGCTGTGGGCCCAGTTCGACGTCTTCACAACAGGAAAGCTCGCTCGTCTCCGCTCTCGTCAGGCGGTAGCCGAGGCCGTGCGAAACGGCTGCGACGTCGATCCGTCATGGATACCCATCGAACCTCGCGCGGTCACCCTCACCATGGACCGCAAACGGGGTTTGCTTGTAGATGAAGACAGTTCCCCCTCGTCCAAGCCAGTGCAATAACGGTACACAAATCTCAAGGGAGCAGTTACTCTTCGGTCGTCGACAAATGCAGTAAGACGCACCCGCAGAAATTAGTGTACGTGGCGCTCAGCCGATGCACCAACCTACATAATCTATCGTCTCGACCAGGACAGGCTGCCCACGTTGAAGCAATACCTCGCTACCCTGCGAGACGATGTTGACCACTCGACAAAGTTCACGCTGGCCCTGCTTAACGTTCGCTTCACAGAAACTTGGAATACCGCAAGTACCAAAATCAAAGGCTACGACGCGGTCGTCTGCACAGATGAAGCGGAGCGTCCTGCCGGAGGTGTCGGCATCTACGTCTAGCTACCTGAAACAGCCGAGGACCTCGAACTACCCCTAACCAACCAGAGCCACAACGGGGAACACGCTGCCGTGAAGCTCTCCAACAGAATCGTCGTGATGGCAGTTTACCTCGCGCCGAACCTGTCCAAGAAAGACGTCATGCATCGGTACAAAACCGAATTCAAACACCACCCCTTCGTGCTCGTCGGAGACTTCAACGTGGACATCATTGCTGACGACTGGCTAGTCCCACACATGATGTCCCGCTACGTTCTCTCGTGTAGCTCGTACGACCACAAGCATCCCACCACCATCAGAAGGACCTGCATCGACTGCACTACACCTCATAATCCAAGATGGCGTACTTCACTGACCACAAAGCTGTAATTTTCAAAGTGAAACTGGTCCCAGAGCTCATTGGGAACAACCCTCCTTTGTGATCAGTAACGCAAAACAATTGTACATTGTCTACATATTTGTCTACGTACAATCACCCTATAACAACGTCTCACGTCTTCATATGATGTGTGGAGTGAACCTTTCACGATTTTACCGATAAGCGTTGAAGCTTCGCCCCACTCATCAGCATTAACTTCGTGGAGATGGTGTGGATTTTTTTTTTTTTTTTGCTGCATATATTTCCTGAATGTTCCGATCCACCGGGCCAATGCATCTGAGCTTTTTTGCAAGAACGGAAACGCTAGAAAGACACGACTCACACGAGCAGGAATAACAATGTGCAGGCGAATGTGCCGCCAAGTTGTTTCGAATAGAAAGCTCGTGCTCCATAACTCTGACGTTAAACGGGGACCAGTTTGGCCGATCAAAGTATCAAAGTCAGACAACAAGTGAGGGCGATTTCATACGCCACGCCAACCCCAGCAATCCACATAAGACCAAATGTGTTTTTTTCCCACACAGGTGGCGCCTCGGTGGTTCGCAAATGCGTAATCACAAACCAGCCAAGTTGCGTGGCGCTGGGAAAACTATAGGCACGTTGTACGTGCTAGTTACGTTTTTGAAGTGGTGAGCTACCTCGTGGACATAAGATACAATCGTAGGTTTTTCGAGCTGGGCTGCGTGTTTTTTCCCTGTGCCCTTCCACTTTTGAAGGAGGGTTTCGGAAACGGATATTTCGAGACAGTTAGGATACCCACCTGAATGCAGCCGCTTAACCTGATTCAGCAATGTACACGCATCAGTTTGGGCTGCGTGAAAGCGGCCGCAATATTTTTTTCAAAAACATGACAATGAATTTTGGAAAGTCACGAATGCACAAACATAAAACTGCTTCCTCATTCATCCTTTCGCATGCCATGGTGTTTTGTTTCGCATGTATTAAAATCGCAGCATGCTTAGCTATTGAGCCACACAATCTATGGGCAGCACCATATTTACCTTCAATAGCAGCACGTGAGTTCGTTGACACTGACGGGTAAGGTTTTCTGGCACGATAAATGTAGATTGATGTCTATTCAGTACTTCAGCCATCGGCCTTTTCGAGGACATTAGTCAATGGGGCATTGTCTTCACCTTCTAGTTACATTTGATACATCAGTAGGCAATCTCGTACCGATTGCGGGTGCATCGTACCACACGTGAAAGTCACCGCAGGGAAGCGTCATTGTCTGCGACCTCATGAAAACTTCCGGTCTTATCCCTGATAATGTAGCGTTGGGTGGACGCTGAAGCGGACACCGACACTCAGACACTATTAAATGTTGATCCAATGACTCACCTACATCCCACAATGCATGCGTGGTCCGATGTATTTCTGCTGCTAAACCAGTTCTATATTTTACCACCCTCTAAAGGATTGCCTCTTCAATGGCCTATTTTAACCAGAAACGCCGGAACGTAAGGCAAGCAGATTTATGCTATACAAACGTAGTAGAAGAAACACCTCAATGTAATTGCCTAAATGTGCTGAAAAATGCTCTTCTCTAATATTTTGCCCGAAAATATGAATAAATGACGGTACATAGCGAAACCTCAGTGATACGGTCACAGCTCATACCAATTTCTGGGTGATACGAATTTTTCTTTGGTACCGGCCAAGGCCCAGTGGCTTGCAGTGTAATGGAGTACAGTTGATGCGAACCGATTTTCGCCCTGTGACGTTTCATACGAACGTACGCTACCGCCCAGGTACAAAGAGACAGCACCATCCGCGGAAGACAGCGCCATCCGCGTGCGAGAGCGGGAACACAAGCGCGGGCGTGCGCGCCGCACCGCTGAATCGTCAGGATCAAGATGTAAGAAAAATACTTTTATTACGATGAGAATAAACCTTCTGAGACACGTCTCTGCCTCCGAGATAGTGCGCGCGATTTTTTGAGGCTCTAATGGGCCACCGTGTGCCTTTTCGTTAAGATTACAGAGAGCATTGGCGCCTTGCTTTTTTTTTACCCATTGACGCGGGCCGCTGTCGTTGTACTGTGTTAACACGTACCTGCCTCGTGCATCAGACATCCTATGAAAGATGGACGAGGACCGAAAGAAGGAGAGGACGGTTTGGCGAAAGAGTCAGACGGCAACATGCGCTATTGTTGAGGTCGCACTTGTGCGAGCATGGCCGTAGATCTCCCAAAAAACATCCTCAACCCCTCACCGATACAAAATTACAGCATAGAACCATGGTTCTGAAATTTTGTGGTCTTGATTTATCGCGTCAAAGCGCTACTTTCATTACTTTCGGCGCAGTACTCTACTGTCATGTGACAAAGCATAATAAAATTTGGAAGGGGCTTCTGCTGTCACGGGTTACAACGCGCCAGGTTCATTATTTAAACGCACGCGTACAGGCCGTATCTTTACGCGTGCTGGTATGATTGCCGACATCTAAAAACTTAACTGACAATCATTCAGAGCTCTCCCTGACGTTGCTGCGGCCCTGAAAAACAATAAATGAAAATGTACGCCGGCTTTCGTTTCTCGCATGGTAATTTTGCATGCTTCTTGGTGATACGAATTTCGTATGATACGAATATTTTTGGTGGGCCTATGAGATTCGTATCACCGAAGTTCCACTGTATATGTACTTTCGCTTAAACTCTTTCGGGGCGTGTGTTGTCGCATTTTGAGATTGAATTCATGAAGAAATTAAGGCGCACTTAGCATACTATGCTCCTGAAAAACCTCTTCACAGCTGGCTTTAAATAAATAAGCACAATAGTGTTACATCTTACGTCTTTGATCTTCGTAACGTTAATGGTTATCATAACTTTCTCTTTCTGAAATTTCGCTTGGACCTGAAAAAAGAAAAGTGAGTCGACATATAATATTTCGTTTCTGTTTTAGGAAGAAGGTGGCGAGAATAAAGGCAGGAAGTCAACCAGTATCCATTCTACTGCCAGGTATGGCAGAGCGAGTTTGAAGGTGATAGAAATTTTAAAATGGCAGACTAAGACAGGAATGCACCGGTACGTAAAAAAATTACACCAACTCCCGCTAAAGGGAACCATGTGTAGATGCGAAGCAGCGGGCGCTAACGCTTACGCTGGCGGCGGCGTTGACGCTGGCGCTCACCGCAGCGTTGCGTAGGAGAGAAACCTGGGGAGGCGCAAAGCACGCAGTGATGAACCGGTGTTTCCTACTGGAACATGCCAATCGCTGCTAATGGGCAATGAGAGACAGAAGACTCCGACTGGACACAGAGACCCGCAGTCCGCTTTTAGTTAACGCGCATGCTGCGAATTTTTATTGTTCAACAACGCACAGGAGAAATCTCCCACCGGCACCACCTTGGAGGTCAAGATCCAGTGCCATATATACGGGGTGGCCAGTGAACGGTTGTGCAGCGCGAGCAGTCGGTTTTTTCAACCAAGAAACTCGCTAGCAGACGCTCTCGGTTGCCAGATTTGGCTACTTTGCGCCAAATTGGCTACTTTTAAAAGGACGCGGCGACAAAAAAATGACCTTGGCTACTTGGCTACTTTTTGGCTAGTACTCAGGCACTGGCATCAACAGTTAATATACGATAAAACCTAGCGCAACTATCCAGAAATAAATGTTCATTCGCACTGCCGGCTGCGCCTCCCTCGGTGTAATGGCTTTTGTGTACTCTGTATACCGGAAGCAATTGCGTGCGCCCGAAACGCATCGCGGCCGCCATGCTTTTCACATTGTCAATGGAACTCCTCTAGGTTAGGCAGCACTGTAAAGTAGCTGGCGGGGGACTTGCTTTCTTGCCGCTATACGCCTCTTGCGCTACTGCTTTGAGCTGTACAGGTGGCGCCACCAACGACGAACGTTGGCGAAAAGTGGATGCGTGCGGCTCGTAGAAGCCTTGCGCAATTCGCACGCATCTCTCTGTTTGTGCGGGCATTTTTCATTCTGGTTTGCTATTTGCACTGTCGACGCTGTTGCACTAGTCAGCCATGACTTTTTGTTACGTCGACTGTTCTATTTGATTTATTCGAAAATGACAGGCTCGTTTTTTATTGCTGTGTGCCCGCGCGATGCACTGCATGCGTTTCTTACATGCATGCGTCTAAGTAGTTTTCGTGATCTATTAACACAGACGAAATATACACCAGGCGCTAATCCTAAAGAAGACATTGCTGATGGCGCAATGAAATTCTTTGAAGCGGAGCAAGTGTTTTCTGCTGTGGCGCTCTCAAAAAGCGACTTAAGGAATAGAATGTCGCACGAACTTCCCCTCGCGATCATCAGGATCAGATTTGGACTACGTCTGAAAGGGGTTACGAGCTCTACATTTAGTGCCTCGGGGCATGCTGGGAAAACTGAACTCGAATATGTACACTTGTCTGTCGCTGCAGCATTAATCGCCAATTTTCTAGTCTTAATGCCTCCTCCAGGAAGTCACCTGGTCTTTTTTTTTTACTCTATTGCGATGTGATAAACATTGCTATGACGTGCATTTTTTAGATATTTAGGTGTCGGAACATGGTGATAAACCAGCTAAACTGAAATCATGTTTGGCTACTTTTCTGGCTCCAAGATAAAATAACGGCTGCCAGTTGGCTACTGTTCTGGCTACTTTGCTTAATTTTGTGGCTATTTTTTCTCTTCGAGGATCTGGCAACCCTGAGACGCTGCCTGCGTCGGCGTAGCGAGGCGAGAGAGGGGGGGGGGGGGGCGTAGGAGAGGAGAGAGAGGGGGGGACGCACATGCGCAGTGGGCGTGTGGACGCCGCGGTGAGGGATTCCTAGAGGAGATTGAAGGGGGAGCGTAGGAGAAGAGAGAGGGGGGAGGGACGCACATGTGCAGTGGGTGTGTGGACGCCGCCGGGAGGGATCCCTAGATGAGAGAAAAGCGGGAGCGTAGGAGAGGAGGTGCGTGGAGAGGGTTTGAGCACGCGCAGCAAGGGGTTGTCACGCCGCACACCACCACCACCACCGGATTGAACCCCGCTCTAAGTTGCTTCACATCTAAAACAAATATTAGAGCAATATTTGGCACGTTTCTGGCCTTCCTGACAGCCAGCTTTAAAAGCTCATCTGATGGGGAAGATTAGGAAATTCCAAGATTGTGATAAGATCACAATTCCCGGTTTCCCTCGGTCTTGGGGGCGAAATGTGACAGGGCATTTGACAGGGCAACTAACAACAATACCTGTTAGGAATACGTAAGTAGATCCCCCCGTGGAAACCAACCAGGGCTGGTAAGTATCGCGATACTCTTTTGAGTATCTGGATTTCTGTCAGGAGATACATTTGAAAAAAAAAAGAAACATGGCTGGTCCTTCTTTCATAGGATTCGGTATAACACGAAAGTGAAACATGCCTTCACAGAAGTAGTTGATCGTTTATTGTGCATTGGTTCGCCACAAGGGCGAAGGCATAAATACGACAGCAGCAAATTCTAATGTCACGCGAAGAACGGCAAGCAGCTCCAAACATGCAAGGTTCTGCTCCATCAGAAAGGACGCACGGAAAGAAAATACACAGGATGAGCGCTAACTAACAGCTGTCAGTGCTCGACACTTAGAGCGCGCTGCTCAAACACAAAGGAGGACGCGCGAAACGAACGCACAAGTATACACAGGACGAGCGCGAATTAAAAACTGTCACAGTTGTAACGTCTTTATGTGACCATGCCCTTAACATTGCAACTTTTTTCACCCACACTGACATGTTCAAATACAGCTTTTCCCCTTCAACTATAGAAGCCTGGAATTTGCTGCCCGGAAATGTTCGTTCTCTACCACTTCAAGAATTTCTAGAAGCCTGTTCATGAATGTTGATTTGTTGTTGTTGTTTTCTTCTTTTCCCACTCCTGCAATAGCCTCACTGAGGCTGCAGTATGTAAAAATAAATAAAATAAATGTGTGAGCGGCGCGCTCCTTTCGCAAAAGAGGTCGCTGCAGTGAGCGAAGTGACCCTCGTGCTCTCCCTAACTTACGGTGAGAGGAAAAGACGCACAAACCGCTCCCATAGTGAGATAAGCGCGCGCGCAGCCCAACGCGTGAGGCGACAATCTTCAAAGTGAAGCCTTCGAGCCGGTCGAGCTATCTCGCTAGTGATGATGACAACACGCTTAAGCCAACGAGTTCCGCCGAGTACCGCCAACGGCAAATGGTGTATATAAATAGCTCGTCGCTACTAAAACAGCCTATTTTAGTAGCTGTTGTTTTAGTGCAGTTACCCAGGTAGCACAAAACGGATAATTGACGTTTTCTAAACGTTTATCCGAGACCATATAAACGTTTAGAAAACGTCACGGAAAAGAAGCAAAAGGTCTAGAAAACGTTTTATATCTCGTCTAATGTCCGGCTAGAATCCGTTTTTAAGACCATCTAGAAAACGTTTTTAAAACGTCACGAAAAATCCCATTCTGGTAGAAAACGTTTTAAAAACGTTTTTTAAAAATCCCTTTTCTGAGAGAAAACGTTTTTAAAACGTTTTGAAAAAATCCCATTCCTGTCCCATCGCATTGTCTTTGTAAAGACGTTTTCTAGACGTTTTTAAAACGTCGTGCAGAATCTCTTTTCTATTTGCTGTTTTGTTTTTGTACGTGCATTTAGTGCACGTTTATAGCAAGATCTCTCTGTTAAAGTAATTACAGTTACTTTATTCTGTAATTACTATTACAGAGTGAGAGCTCAGTAGATTCACAGACAAAAGTGGTGATGTCGTATATTTATTACGTAAAACAGCAACGACTCCTGTACACAACAGAAACGTAAAAAAACTCCAAAATCAGATACAGCATGCGACTAGATATCGTACAGAAGCGGCAAAAAGAACACAGAATATCGCGGTAGTTAAATTGCAGCTATATGGTATCCAACCTTCCAGAACACTTTTTGTTGCACGATTCATCATTAGCAAAATTGTTGTCAAACAACTAACAATGCAATATGAGAAAACTTATACCTGGTACAGCCATTCTGCAATATGTAAGCGTTCTATCAATCAGTTCTACTGAATAAAACACTAGGATGAAGTGAATTCGTCGAAAAGGTGATGTCGCTGAAGCCGACGATTCGGCAAGTGGTCTAGCTTCCGTCAGGGCCCTGACGAAGACAGCCGCCATGTTGAAAGTTTCCTCAACGCTTCATCTTCCGCTTAACTTTTTTTCGTGAGAAGGAGAGACAGAAAGAAGGAATAGAGGTAGACGGGGGTGGTTCAATAGCGTCCAGTTTCCTACCCTACTTATGGGGCGGGGAATGAGGGAGTGAAAAATAAAAAGAAAGATACACATTTCACAACACACACACGCACACACTCACACACACACGCGCGCACGCACGCACGCATGTAAACACACACTGACACACGCACACACGCGCGCGCGCACACACACACACACACGCACGCACGCACGCACACACACACACACACACACACACACACACACACACACACACACACACACGCACACACACACACACACAGGAGCGTATATATCACAGGCGGTCGCTCAATTCTGTTGCCTTGAAGTACTGCAGGAAGGCTCGTGTAGTTTTCTGGGCTGATGTGCCGTGAAACCATACTCCCGAAATCTTTCTTTCAGTGATAGGCCGACCGTAAAGTCTCCTGAAGGCACACTGGAGAGTTTCGCGATGTTGAAATTCGGGACAGCGGCACAAGAGGTGATCGACAGTCTCTACACAGTTGCTGTTATCGCACATTGATGAATCTGCCCCACAAGTACGATAGCTGAATGAGTTAGAAGACGCTACACCGAGCCACAGTCAACACAGCATTGTAAGCAAGAAAGGAGGCATGCGTCAAACACCTGGTGTATGTCTCTCTTCATTCGAAAACAATCGTTGAGTAGGGCTCCTTAAGACCATATCTAGTGGAGATCGACTCCAAAGTGTTGAAAACACTAATAAGAAAACAAAACCGCAAAATAATATTCGGCCCATCCAGCCAAGAATACGTATTAAAAGAAGAACGTAAATGGCTTGCAAAATCACTGTTGCTGAAGTGTATTGTTCACGAAATGTAACTTTTGGGAACTTTCTTACAACATGACTCTGTTGGAAGACGTCTCGCTTAAAAAGTGTTGAAGAACTCTGGCATCATTACAGAAGTAAGACTAAACGTTCTGAACACGAGGTCTCATCTTAGACGTTAGTTATAAAATATTTGTGGATGCAGCATTCATGTTTCAAGCTGCGTCCATTAAATAAGTAACGGTTTCAGTCTTCGAAATGCAGCGTACAAAACTTAACACAGGAATTATTGTCTGACATCTCCAGAGAGAGCACACTAGTTAACCTGAAATGTACCATGGCTAGCAGAAAATATGAACGCTGTCAATTACAGCAACATACAACAAGGAGCACAACAAAACCTATTTTCTCTCGACATCCATTTTTATTCATACGAAAACCTGCCGGTCACCCCTCAAAAAAGAAGAAAGTTATAATTTAGTTGGTGTAGCCTTTGTTTCTAAACATCTAGGGCGAGTACCACCTGCAATAAATAGGAGAAAAGATAATTTCATTATATGCTATAATTCCAAAAATAGGACGGTGTGAAAAGTTGAAAACTCGATAACACCGTACGGCGACAGAGAGCGGGCAAGCTATATTTAACCAGGCACAAGAGACGCGCAAGAGAACCTTTTGGTTCTGCTAAGAAGTGCCAGCTTAACAGAGAAAGGTTAACACTGAAGGGAAAACATATAAATCACAAGTTCGAAAGCGCATCGAGATAGTCAAGGCAGCACTGAGAAATCACAGCATGAGATAAAATGCTGAACTCCTCCCCGTGAAACGCGTCTTTGACTCTGATCATGCCCTCAGAGATTCGCAACTAACAGAAAAGCGCGCCCAGGCTGTCGTTACGCAAAGGTAGTACCGGGGAAGAAACCATGAACTAGTACGCTGTCGCTGAAAATGTTCTGCTATCCACAAACTTCTGTGACACAACGAAGCGGATGGCACATGCCGTAACTTATATGCAGTTTTAGAATTCGGTGCGCAAAGCATTTCGTTAGCGTTCGTCGCCACTGCGCATGCGTTATACGCTACGTACACAACAATCGCTATCTTTGCGCACCTTATTGTAATACTGGCTTCTGCACATGCGTCGTACCCCATCATCTTGCGCACTCACGTTAAGTGGCGGAAATAGCATACGTGCCCAACCAACGCTACCTTTGCGTAGCCTATTGTGAAACTGCCTATTACACGGCACACGTAGCTTAACCTAATCTATATCTTGAAACTACCTTATCAAACGGCCAAGAGAAAACATAGTCATTTTATTGAAGTTAGGCTAACAGATATAAATACAGTTTCCGCTCATGTTCGTTCGAACGTGAACGGAAACCATGGCCTGCATTTACGTTCGGACAGCTTTTTATCACGTATGCTGAGAAAATTCCGTGCACAGGTATTAGGGAGTTTTCGAATAGCGTACGCAAAGCTTTGCGGTCTTTGCGGTCGCCCGCTATTTCCGTCACTTAACGGGGGCCCGCAAGCGGTTAGCGTACGACGCATGCGCAGTTGCGACAAACGCAAACGCAAAGCTTTGCGTACGCTATTCGAAAACTCCTATTGATGAAACATGTCGCACATGTAACCAGTGCTGCAATATTCGCAACATGCTTTTTCATTTGTGATGGTTCTCCATGTGGTTCTCATATACCGAGCTCAAATGACATAAAAAATGAACCTACCTTCAAAAACAACAGAAGCCCGTGGTTCAGAGAATCCGCAAATCCAACGAAAACTAATCGCACATCACGTAACCACGTACGTTTATCGAGCATGGAAGAAATGAAGTTGTGATGGCGTCCCGCGTGCAAGCTGATGAGTGCATTCTTCCGCCGGGAATCTTACGGCACTACGCCTAACCGTCACTCAGTCGCTCCACAGAGACACACTTGAATTCGGGTCCACAAGTTTCACACGCAGCGAAGTATAATTTCTTCACAGCTGCGTTCATAGACTCCATGAATCACGACACAAGCACGCAACAAATCAACAGAGGGCTCGACCGGCGAGTGCGACCGCACATGCGAAATCGCCGAACATAACTGACATTGCAGAAGCAACAGTCGCGCGGATGGATACAGTCAGTGCTCAGACTTTCGCGAGGAAGTTAGACCGCTATCGCCGAGTAAATTACTTAAAGTTTACTGGTTAACGAACTCTGAAACCTTCATAAATGCTGATGCAATGTCGACACCACTTCCCTTTATCCTTTTGCGCGTTACTTTCTTTCGCGCAATCAGAAATGGCGTGCGCAGGCTCGAGTTCAAATTTCAATTCTCAACGGTTTGTGCATGCCCGTGCATGCAGCGACCAAATGGCGCGCGCTGTGCTGCTCGGAGAGAAAACGTCTTATAAAGTGCGTTTTCTAGACGTCTTTTCTGTGACGTTTTTAAAACGTCGAAAATGGTTTAGAATCAGACAAACGTCTTGAAATACCTCTTTACAAGACGTTGCAGCCGTAATCAAAAACAGATATAATACGGCTTTTCCGTGACGTTTTAAAACGTCTTGAAATATCTCTTTCCAAGACGTTGCAGCCGTGACGAAGAACAGATATAATACGGATTTTCTGTGACGTTTTTAAAACGTCGAAAATGGTTTAGAATCAGACAAACGTCTTGAAATATCTCTTTACAAGACGTTACCAAAACAGATATAAAACGGTTTTTTCTGTGACGTTTTTAAAACGTCGAAAATGGTTTAGAATCAGACAAACGTCTTGAAATATCTTTTTACAAGACGTTACCAAAAACAGATATAAAACGGATTTTCTGTGACGTTTTTAAAACGTCGAAAATGGTTTAGAATCAGGCAAACGTCTTGAAATATCTCTTTACAAGCCGTTATCAAAAACAGATGTAAAACGGCTTTTCTGTGACGTTTTTAAAACGTCGAAAATGGTTTAGAATCCGTTTTATCCCATTTATCCCTTAAAAAAACGTTTTCTAGACCATGTGTGCTACCTGGGTAACGCGACAACCTCCTAAGCATAACAAATCGCGCGAATCGAATGAATGTATTGCGTATCTTCATTACAGGTGTCCGTTCTAGTCACTCGAGCAATCGGCTGGACTAACAACTTTCAATCTGCTACAATCTTGTGAACAGTATTATGCTGCATGTATTATTATTCATTGAGAACATCAGCATCCCCGGTATAAAGAAGTATTTCGACATCTCTATTCCTGTAATTTTATTCTGGAAAACAGTAATCATCTTAATGCATAATTATCCCGAAGTAAACCATTAGGTCTAAGATATATGGATCTCAATATCTGGATTTTATGCTTTCAACACATTTATTTCGATTCTGTAATCTTGAATACCTTTCTGAGTATCTCTGCCCAGCCTTTTAAACAAACACTATCATCATTGCCGCATTGCCCGCGTGAACAACAAAGAATCTCAAGACATGCGGATTGACTCCCTTCCATAGGCCGCCGCAAAATAAGCCCTCTACTCAATCACTGTTCTTGCCGTTTGGGTACAAAAAAGATATTGAATTGCCACCCCTTTTACTGCACAATTTTTTTTTTTGCAGAAATATTGCTCTTGCTCCACGCTGCTTTTTTTTTTCAAAAGTTGCAGTCCGTATTGGGACGGAATAAGACCGGTTAGACCCACTACTCCTTTTTTCTGCTCCCTTTAAGGAATACCAATCACGCCATCTTAAAAGCGCGGCGGCGGTTTCAGGGTAACTAACCGACAATTATGGCTTCATGTACAAAAGTTACAAGGGTGCTAAGTGCTAAAATATTGCGTTTCATTCCCGCTCACATCTATTTGCAATGAAATTTATTTTCTACACTGCATCATGTCACAGTTTGCTCCGTTCTCCCCTTAGTCAAAAGTGGCAAAAAAAAAAAGAAAACTCTGCAGCAATGCTACAGGGGGTTCCCATGCGCGACTGGTCATCCAGAAGTAGTCGGTTCGATTCCGGCGTCGGCGGTCGTGTCAAGAAAGACGCAAAATGATAGAGGTACGTGTACTGTGCGATGTCACTGCACGTTAATGAGCACCAGAAGGTTGAAATTTCCAGAGCCCTCCACAACAGCGTGCCCCCATCATCATATCCTGGTTTTGGCGGCTAAAACTCGATGTTCTCTGCTCAATCCATGTAAAACGAGGTCTTAAAACAAGCTACCCTCGAGGCAGCAATATACTAGATGTTCGTAGGAAGCCGACGATATGTCCCCTACTCAATTTAGAGATACCCGTTGATTCACATTTTCTAACGCTTACCCCAGAGCCTAAAAATACAGTGTAGGCATCTCCTTGCATTTTACTTCGCATGATGCGTGAATCTCAACGTTTGGGATAAACAGGATTTTTTTTACCTTTTGAAAGATGTCATGAAATTTCTTGGACATTTCCTTCAGAATATAGTCCTTGTTTTCGCTAGTTGCGGTTTCCAGTGTTGTATTGTCATGGAGGACTCTGGCGAAAACAGTTATTCCACTTCCGATTGGCTCTTGCAGGTTATGTTTTCCTGAAAAAAGTCACAATTTTGCCGCAAGGGCGAAGCAATGAATGCAGTTGGAACAAATTGGAATGGTACGCGAAGAACGGCAAACCACTCGATACCTGGAGCGCACTGCTCAAGAAGAAACGGATGCATGAAAAATACAGAGGCAGGACGAGCCCGCACTAACCACGTTCACAGCTCGACGCTTCAAGCTCGCTGCTCAAACACAAAGAAGGACGCACTAAACGAACACGCAGGTATTTACTGGACGAGCGCCAACTAACTGCCGCAGTTGTTGCACCTTTACGTTTGAGCGGCGCTCTAATGTCGCAAACACCACCCCTGCAGTGAGCGAAGTGATGTTCTTGCGCTCTGTCACTTCAAAGCAAATATTGCGGTGAAAGCACAAGACGTACAAACTGCCCTCATCCCGAGATAAGCACGCGTGCAAGGGGCGACCACGCTCTCTAGGGCAAATACAGGTGGAAGAGTAGCGCGGGCATGGCAACAAGCGAGGCGATGACCTTTAGAGCACGCCCTTCACCCCATCTCACTAGTGTTGCAGGGAACGCGTTGAAATACCTCCGAGCTCTGCGAAACGCCAGCGGTAGATAGTGTATATAAGTGTCTTGCCGTTAGTATGCCGAAGGATGTAGGCTCCATGGTCGGGCAGTCTAACTTCGCGCGCTGCGGGGGAAGGGTCCACGGTTCGAATTCGCGCTTCGGAAAATATTTTTCTGTGTGGCTTTTGGTTATATATATACACGGAGCATGACGGCGACGGCAAAAACCAGACGGGAGTGTCCATATAATTGCTGTCGTAATAATACAGTACTATTGGGAAATAAATCGTCGATTCGCTTTGCAACCTGGATTTTTTTAAACCTCCTTTCCAGTGCGTAGTGGATATGGTGCCCCAGTGCACAAGTGAAGCATCATGCCGTTTCTGGTACTGTGACTCATACATACTTTTAAATAAAAAAATGACGAAGCTTGCAATACGCCGCGCAAGTCTTGAAAGAGTGAAATTGGACGACTCTGAAGACTAATGTAGTTGCTTCTAGGACGTTTCTGGGATTTGTCTAGGTGATGCTTGGTTGTGTCTACAATGATTCTAAGCACACAGAGCTTGGAGTTAAACCACAGACAGCCACAGACACAACAACGCTGTCCAAAATCCAGAGACAGAAAGTCGCACTGAAAAGAAGCATTCGCACCTCTTATAGGTCTACAGGCACGTCGACATTGGCGTCGGGCTTCTATCTCTTCAGGGTCATCTCGCAGCCGTCGCTACTATTCCTATTCGTTAGTACTCTCTCGTTGTACGCGCACCCAGAGCCCTCGGCTTGCCGCCATCGACTCGCAGGTATTAGTTTGGACTAACTGTTGCCATCTTCATTTTTAGTGGAACAGTTGTGATTAGTGGTTTCTCAATTTCTGTGGCGTATACCTGTTTAATGATTATGTTAGTTTTTTGACAGGCTGCATGAACAAATTACAGCTAGCTTACACAGCATCGCTGTTAGAAAAAAAAACTTTTAAAGCTGGTCGGAGTGTGTATTCTGTGGAAGGTACCGATTTTCTGTTAAACACCGTAGACTGACTTTTATTCATTTCTCAATCAAGTTCGACAGCCTGTTCCATTTCTCGCAACACGTGAAGGTGATACCAGCTGCAGAATTGGTAATGTATTATATTTACACGATTGCAGGGGTCAGACTTATTGGAATAGGTATACATCTAGACGTTGTCTGAAGTAGCGGTGCGGTGCTTTCTTTTCACCTTTTATTCGAAACATGAATATACTTGGTGCAGTACTTGAAGTTGCAACATGCAACCACGCAACACAACCATTGACACATTGAATGCTCCTCTCTGAGGACGACGCTGAAGGGCTAATTTGACGCGTGGGCGTGTGCGTACGTTTGGAGACGTGTGCGGTCAGTTGGGCCTTCTACCTACCTTTAACAAGCAGCCCAGGCGTGGACGACAGACAAGAAAGAAACAGACAGGCGTTAACTTCCTACTTAGGATTTATTAAGAATGGCACATGTAAATAATCCGCCATACTACGACACTGGAGCGCACGCAGCCCGAGGCGCAACAAGCGCTATGAAGTTAAGCAGCAAAAAAAAAGAAAAAAAAGAAAAAAAAACATCCGGCAGATTCCACGCTATGTGGGTATCGATATAATTAGAAGGAGACAGCAAGGAGCCACATACGTCGCCGCATTTGTCTTTCGTGCTGATTAGGTCATTCATGTCACGAGATGTATTTCACTGTCGCATGTTTATCATGCATGCAGGCTTGTACAATCTGGCATGTACCATGCCACTGAAGTGTATATTCTGGTATATGCAATATACGACCTGCCATTCATGTTTGTCACGCAACCATGTCATGTCGAACTAATTTTAGTACGTATTTTTATTTATGTTTAAAAAAAGCACGAAAAAACCACAACAGACAGGTACGAAGGAGACAAGAAGACTCGCTAGCGCGTCGTTATGTCTTCTTCGTACGTCTTTATTGTCGTTTTTTCGCACTTTTTTAAACAGGAATTTCAACTAACTCGCCCAACTCTCCCTGCTAATTCAATATTTTTATTTAGTTATTTTATTTATTTTATTTAAATATACTGCAGCCCTAGTGCAGGGCTAGCAGGAGTGGATAAGTTATACAGAACTAATACAACAGAGTAAAAAACAACAACATTAAAACTGAAGTACATTACAGCGATACCTAAGAAAACATCACTTTACATATGACAAACAAGAACTTTACATATTTTCAATGTGGTTAATAGCGGCATCAATGAAATTTTTCATTGGTAGCGAACGAATACTGCCCGGCAGAGAATTCCAAGAACTGTGGAAAAATTCGAAGGTACGTGGGAAAAACTTAAATTTCAATGTGTTAGTACGAGCATATAAAGTCTTTATGTTCAAGTTGTGGGAGCTCCGGGTGCAAGTTTCTTCCATAAATGCGACGTAATTACCACCAAAGATGCCAGGAGAGGAGTTAATAACTGCATATAATAGTTTTAAAGATTGGATACGATAACGAAAATGTAATGGTACAATTTTCAGTGATTGCAGAGCTTGTGTTGGTGAGAAGTTGAGGCTGTAGTTACGGCATATAAAACGGATGGCTTTACGTAGAACACTATCAAGAATTTTTAGGTCACATTGTTTCTAGGGGTACGAAACGACAGATGCGTATTTTAGAATGGGGCAAATCAACGTTTTATACAGACGCAGTTTGGTATCGCGAGGGGATTTAGCCAAAGCACGGTGCAAATAACCTAATTCCTTAGAGCTTTCCCGCTGATATATTCGATGTGGTTAGTCGAGGAAAATTTTTTTGTTAGAATCACACCCAAATATTTATATTGTGACACTCAGTTGTGTACAATCCAGATAATAGTCAAGCAAAAACGGGTTCTGTCCATTGGTAAATGACATGACGACTGTTTTAATGCAATTGACGTTCATTTGCCATGTTTTGCACCAGGCGCTGAAAGAAATGAGTGATTGTGAAAGACGGTGATGATGTTCGGCAGAAATAATGAATTCGTGCAATACGCAGTCATCAGCGTAAAGTCTTCTTTTAGATGAGGTGCCGTGAGGTAAATCATTAATATATATGAGGAATAATAACGGGCCCAGTACAGATCCCTGCGGAACGTCTGACGTAAGGTCAACAAGGGATGATTCCACTTAATAGAAAGAAACAAATTGTGAGCGATAATGTAGGAAATTGGCGATCCAAGAAACAAGACGTGAATTATTGAGTATGGTATCTAGTTTCACCAGCAGCTTAGAATAAAGAACTGAGTCAAAAGCTTTAGAGAAGGCAATCAAAATGGAATCTGTTTGATTTCCTGTATCTAGGTTAGAGGTGACATCATGAACGAAATCGTCTAATTGTGTAAGAGTGCTGTAGCCATGACAGAAACCATGCTGAGCTGACGTTAGAACTTCATTGGAGTCGAGGAATACGATGATATGCTTGTGAATAATGTTTTCTAACATCTTGCATGACTGTGGTGTAAGAGATATTGGCCCCCTAATTAGGTAAAAGTTGTCTATCACCAGATTTGAACAAAGGCAATACTTTCGCTGTTTTCCGTGAAGATCGTACTACACCAGAGTCTAGGGATTTCTGTAAGATTACAGTAAGGTACCGGGCTGTCCATGAGAAGTATCTCACAAGAAAGGAATTCGGTATGCTGTCCGAGCCGGAACATTTCTAGGTGTCGAGATTCAAGATTAGGTTCAATACATCGCCAGAGCTTATTACAATATCGCCTAGTTTATTGGTTTGTACGTCATGATTAAAGACTGGAACAACCTCGTTGTCGAGGGTGAAAACTGACTGACAATAAGAGTTAAAAGCATTGGAAACTACGATGGGGTCATTAGTAATGGTGTCATTAATCATGAAAGAGGAACTGGTTGTTGCAAGGCAAGACTGAAGTCCAGAACCTGCGAGGATTGGATTTAAGTAGTAATGGAACTTGCATAGCAAAGTAGAAGTCTTTAGCGTTTTTTGTGCGAGCGCGAAGTTCTTCCTTGGCTTTCTCAAAGAAAGCTTGAAGCTCAGGGTTAGCATGTCTAGATGTCCGCAGTCTGACAACACGGCAAGATAAATATGATGTCAACAAAACGTCAGGAAGCGCACTATGAGTGTCGTGTGTAAATCATGCCGTACAAGACATGCCAGACATGATTAGCATATTAGGACCTGACATCTCTGTTTATCATACAGTGACGTCACACAGCACTCATTTAAGTGTATATCAAGCTAGCGAAACGGCCGCGAGCGCGCCGTGAACGTGGTATGTAAATTATGCCATACATGGCAGCATCCAATGATTTTCATGTTACCACCAGTCATTTATGTTCGTCATACAGCCACGTCATACGTACGAATTCAGCGCATATCAAGCTAGCAAAACGGCCGCGAGCGCACCGTGAGTGCAGAATTTAAGTCATACCGGATATGCCATGCATGCAATTATTTTCATGTTACGACCTGTCATTTATGGTTGTCATGCAACTACGCCACGCAATACCAATCTTGGTATGTGTAGAGCTATCGAACCAGCAGCGAGTGCACCATGAGCGCGGCATGCACATCACGCCGTAGTTGACATGCATGTCATTATTTTACTGTTAACATCTGCCATTTACGTTCCTCAATTAGTCATATCGCGCACTACCAATTTTGGTGTATATCAACCTAGCTGAACGGCCTTTGGCGCATAATGAGCGTGGCAGGTAAGTTATGCCGTTCAACACATGCACGTCATGGTTTTCTGATTACCATCTTTCATTTATATTAGTCAGGCAAAAATGCCTCGGAACCCATTTTGGTCAAAATGCATTGAATTTAACGACCGCGAGCGCCCCCCATACCAGGTCATGCAATACATGCCGAAAATGACATGGATATCACGATATGCCTGGTAGGGCCTGTCCCTTCTATTCGTCCTGCACTATTGTCACGTCATACCAATTTTGCTATATGTCGAGTTAAAGAAATGAACTCAAGAGCAAAGATAACCAACACATGTCAATCTTTCCGTACATTATACGCACACAATTTTTTTATGTTACCCCAACCATACATATATAGATAGATAATCCAAACGTTATATCTATGGTCATCAAGCTTACAGGGTATCTTATGCATTAGGCTAAGACGACTCGACTGTAAAATCCATGATGAGTTTCTTTTCTATTCTTGCATTGTTGATTCACCGCCTCCCGATGGAATATTTCCGCAAGGGGTGTGCGAATATTCGAGTTTAGAATTTGAATCAAATAACAGCTAATCGAATAATTCGATTCGGCTTTCGAACAGCTAGTATTCGAGGCTTCGAATATTCGACAGGACGACTATTTTAAAGCTGAAAAGGCCAATGGCGTACTTTGTTAGGGAGTGTGTGGCTAAAGCTAACGCTGGCGTCATTACAGTAGGCTTCTCGTTAGAAGTTTCACCAACATCGCGGCTCAGTATCAACCGAATGTTTATTTTAAAGCAGATTATGTTCTTTCCGTACGTCATCGCTAAAACAAAAAAGGCCAGAGAACAGTCTGGGAACTGGTAACGTACAAAAACAAGCAGTAGACTGAGCATAGACCTTATTGTCAAGAAGTTCTAAAAATAGGGTAATGCGAATCTAATTCTAAGAAAGAATGATCTCTGGAATACTGGAAAGAACATATAGCTGTATATTGTCCAGGTATCGCTAAAGTTTCTTCGCGATACCTTTTTATCCCTGCTACTGAGGTGCCCAGTGAGCGCATGCTTTGAACTGCAGCAAGCAGCTCAATATCACGGTGAGAGAGCCTAAAACGAGTTTATGTGGAACAGCCTGTGTTCCTGCACGACAATTTGTAGTTTTTAGGGGCGAAGCTCCTTAAAGCGGCACCCGTTCGTCCCTCGTCGTAGTCGTAGTCGTAGTGCGTAACTAGTCTTACGCTTTGACCTCCAAGGTGGTGCCGGTGGGAGATTTCTCCTGTGCGTTGTTGAACAATAAAAAATTCGCAGCGTGCGCGTTAACTAAAAGCCGAATTCTTCTGTCTCTCATTCCCCATTAGCAGCCATTGGCATTTCTCCTGTGCGTGATTAAACAATAAAAATTTTGTTCAAAACGCCGTTGATTGATGAAATAAACCAACGAAAGACGCCAGATGTTTTTCTAAAAGCAAAACGAAAAGACGCCAGATGTTTCTAAAGCAAAACCAAAAGACGCCAGCTGCTTAACGAAAGACGCCAGGTGTTTTCTAAAGCAATGGTTTTATAATCAAAACCATATCGCGATACAGGTTTGTAGTTGACGATGCTCGTTGCCGTCGGTGTGTGCTCGTATGGATAAGGATGCCGCTGCAACCAGTGCAAGAACCACTTAGCTTACATTTCACCGACCACAAATCGTTCATAATGAAAGGACAACGGAAACCAGCAATAAAAGTTTGATAAAACATTTAATCAATCGTTTCACGTCATTTTTATCGGGCGAATTAACGGAAGAAATTTCACGGTTTAACCGATGATTACTTCCAGGAGCTTCGCCCAATCTCATCATCATTCACCTCGTGGATCTGTCGTCAATTTTTTTGGTCGTAGTCACTCACCGCGCTATGTGCTCGAGTGCATGAGCAGATTTGATATTTTGTTCTTTCTTTCAATTTTCAGTAAAATGTTTTTTATTCGATATTTCATATTTCTGGCCACCATCCGCCACTATTTTATTGGAATTCTATTCGAGATAAAGTTTCACTATTCGCACACCCTTACTTTCCGCAGCAAACGTGGTTATGCATTGCCTCCAGCATCGGAGGCGTATTAGCCTCTGTGCCACCTACCTGGTTTTGCACCGCTCCCGTGATTGGCCCATTTTTTACCAAACAATGATCTCACCTGATGACGTCATCGTATGATGACACTTCATAGCGTCATGGCAATGACGTCATGAGGTTACCCAATAAATCACGTGATGACTTATTGCATCACGCCACCGACGCTGGACGCCGATGGTTTAGATTCGCGTTAGATGAGCCATCCAAGGTTTTCGCCTAATAGCGAATTCTCAACAAACAAAACATGAACCAGGAATGGTTGAGTTGGCGAGAAGCGTTTGCTTTGCCCTTGTGAAATCACAAAAAACGTAGCGCAGTGCTTCACTAGCGCTCAGTTCAACAATGAATGAAATACCTACAATAACTGATCGCTTTGATTTTAGTAAATGGTGTGCTAGGGCTTTCCTTAGAAAATCGTTTTTTTTTTCGTCGAGGTTCTTTTTACTGCACCAGAGAACCACCTCGCAGCATAAGAGCAAGTTTATGTTTCTCAAATGCATTAGTTGCGCAATTTATGCATTTAACGTCATCTAAGATCATGTACTTCTGTTAGTAATTGCAAATAAGGGAGGATAGGCCTTACAGCTGAATGTCTTGAACAGCGCAGCGCTGCTACAGTACGACTTCGTTCCTTACTGCTTTTAATTTGGGTTTAACTGTTGCTGTACTTTACTAGTGAGCTCCTGCTCGATAACATAATGCCACAGCCAGGAACCCATCAAAATGCGTCCAGAACTCCGCAATTCGAGGAAGTAACTTACGTGAATATGTAAGTGTTCCAACCGTTGTCATCATGAGACACGCGCAGCAGTAAGCTGGACATCTTTGTCAGGAAGTCACTTGTGCTGGCCAGATTAGGTGCCCTGAAGGCGTGTGCTCAGCATTTTTTCATGTATATTTTACACGTTTTTACAGTGCTTCTTGATGCATTCGGATAATTTATGACCTATCTACGTTTAAATATACATGACAGACATGTTCTCAGAAGTTTGCGGTCTTGAGTTCTAAAGGTCAGGGCATAAAGGATTGAAGTGGATCATTGACTCTTCTGAGTCCACAATAAACGACATGACAGCAGGTGTCAGAACACATGATGTTTGAAATGCTGGTTCAGGTGATTACGAACCATTTGAAATTTTGTCTAAACAAGTCAGTCCCCTCACGCCTTCTCACTGACTGAGCAAAGCGGTGTCTCGTGATGACATTGCTACCATGAATATTTGGTCTTTGTACCGCTGCATCAAAACTACCATTTCTATTAGAACTGTGTCTTCATAAATACTGGCACATTGGATTGACAAGCAGCCGTGTTTATTGCGGAAGCATCAGCGTTGCATCCAAAGAACAAGATGACGTGAAGATATTGCTTACGATAATACATTCCTCAAGTATGATTAAACATTTCCTTGGAGGGTGTGTAAAATAGACTGTCTAGCATTCTCAAGAACATGAATTCTAAATTAATTTTTAATAAATGCACAGCCTGCAATATACTTTAAGCGTTTCTTTACTGCGCACATCTGGGAAAAATGGGTTCTCGTCAATGTTTGAATTTCTCAAAAATGCACTGGCCATATTTTCTCTATGACACTCGCCATACACAGTGCGAGAAGCGTTCCAGTGTTCAGCTGCACCACAGAAAGGTTCACCTATTTTTCACGGTATCTTTGTTGTTGCCTTGTTACAAAGCAAATACGGGTGGCAACTTCTGTAGACAACAGAAATCATTGACAATTAATAGAATTTGAAACTAACTTCACTATTTTAACACGAAAGTGTTTTATGCCGGGGTCCACCAAGATTTGAGGTGACGTATTTCCGTCACGGAAATGACGTCGAAAAAATATACATGATCAGAAGACAAAGAAAAAAAAGTTCCGTCAACGGGAGTCGAACCTACAACCTCTAGGTCCGCGACAAGAGATGCCGGGCACGCTATCCACTGCGCCACGGTCACTTTTTTTTTCTTTATTGCCTTTCATAACAAGACTGTTCATATACTCGACAAAATACAAGAGAATAGCAGTACAACTACGAAGTGCAATGAAGAAAAGTCAGCTCGGAGCTGACTACTTATCAAAACTTTGGCATACGTAACAATGGTTCAAGTCGCGGAATCCACTCCGGCACATCCTCTTGCCCTTTCAGCACCTCAAGAAAATGACACACAGATTCGCAAAAATATTCTCGCACAGACCTAACCTCTACATCCGCATTCTCAAAGGCATTTCGGGTTTGCCATATACTGTGCAGGCCCAGGAGCATAACTAGGTCATAAGGTACGCCAGCCTCGTTTCGAACAGAAAGAAAACGGATTCCATGTGGACTTAACGGTAACTCTTTTTTCAAGGTTCTCTGCAATATGTCCCAGAAAAAAACCCCCGCTCCGGCAATCTATAAAAACGTGTTCAATTGTTTCCGGTTTGTCGCATAGGTGTGTGCCCCATGGGACAGTGTGCGCCCCATGGGACGAATAATCCCCTTTTTTCCAACCATGTTCTAACTGGTAAAGTACCAGTGTGTAATTTAAAGAAAAAAGTTTTTACGCCTGGTGCTACAAGCATCTTTTTAACACGTTTAAGAACATCCTGTCCTGGGCCTACACAGTATATTTGCCTGTACAATGGCACAGGCAGCAAAATGTCGACGAGGTCTTTATACAATTTCTTACGTGAGGCTTCACTCAGATACTCTAACGAAAATCGCACTGACAGAAAGTGGAAGGACGAAACAACTTCCTTTAGATACCCCTGAATTGGTCCTTGCACATTTCCTGACGATACCAGAAATCCCGGCAGCACTCTAGACAGCCTTAGTTGTATAACAGTTCTCAAAAAAGGCTCATTTACATCACGCAGAAAAAGAAAGCGATTGACTAGTTGTCTAATGTACAAATGAACTAATCCAAGCCCCCCCATCTCGTACTTTTCTGAAGAGGTTTGTTCGGCTCGATTTTTCCCAGACAGAGCTCCAAATGAAAACTGCAAATACTCTGTGTATATTATGGATGTTTATTCTACTGCAGTGCAGAACTTGCATTACGTACCACAGCTTGCTCATACTTTACAGGCTTTAAAAACAAGCCTTTAATATCTACCACTGTCCTCTCACAGTGCTCTTGCTAAGAGAAGTAATGCATTATGACCGTGAAATGCACGATTAGTTTCTTCAAAGCGTTGTTTCTCCTCGTCCGTCCAATTCGGCGTGTTTCGAATAGTAAACGTGCAATTTTGCCGAAGCATTAACGCACTGCCAGGTTGCGACCTTACCGCTAGCATCCACACTCGTAGCATCCGTCCATACTTAAAATAGCTGTGCGACGCGCGAGTGCGTCGCGTGGCCCTAACTCCGCGTCCCTAGCCATGTTCTTAGCTCGCCCCGCGAAAAATAGCAGCCGGCCAACGGGGAAGACACGACGCGCGTTGCGTTTTCCTCTGGTCGGGCAGCGTCGTTCAATAAACTCTAACATGCCGCGAGTAGTCGACCTTAGCCCAAGTTCGGCGCCCAATCATTGACGCTCTTCTGGCTGTCACACCGCTTTCAATGACTCCGCTCTCACCGTACAGCTACCACAATTATCTATGACCACGAGGGTTTCTTTAATCGTTCATCATAGACGTTAGTCGTCGGGATACAGATGTACCATCAAGCGTTGACGTGGACGCATCCACGTTAAAGGGTGCTATAACTGTCAACACAGCAATAGACATTGTGCAAGCTCTCTTAAATCAATGTGCAGTAAACATTCGACTACTTCTTTAAGGACACGTTTCACTTTCGTGTTATACCGATTCCTAGGATGGAGGGATCAACCATGTTTTTTTCTTCCTTTTAAGGGACCCAGGAGCTAGTCGTAAAAGTGTACATTACACATGTTATGGGCTTTCCTTTTATTCAAAGTGGCCTTGCGAGAACACGCTGTATAAGCGCAGCCTTTTGTTTCTATCCAAAACTATCCTAAATACGCAAAGGCCTATCTGCGGCAGTGGTGCACGAGGGTGAGCGATTTCTTTTTTATTTTTTTGCTAGGTTTGTCGCAGTGGTTTAGCAGTTCATATTTGTAGCTAAGTATCGCCATGAAATTGGCGAGTCGGGTTTCTCGCCTTCTTATGACAGGCAGTTCATTCATAATACTAAAATGGCTTTGGAAAAATATAGATTTCAGACCTTCAATGTCAAAAAAAATCACAGCTTACCCACGAAGTGAATGATGGTGAGTGGGCGAAGCTCGGAGGGATTATTCGGGTAACCGTGAATCCCCCCGTACATTGCCCACCCGATCATGCAAAGACGTGACAACACGTGTCACGGCTTTGCATGATCCTGGGTGTTCGATCGTGAGCTGGGCACGAGCGTCGCCGACTTGTGTTCCGGGCGCTCCCAGCTTCAGCGACAACGCCAGTTCGCGTTCCACGACAAAGGAAGAAGATGCCACTTACTCAGACGCCGAAGTCCACACCAGTGCTCGACGCAACGCCTCGCCTGCGCATGCATCACCACAGAACGCTGCTGTTACTTGTGAAAGCCACACGTCCTTGGCTATGGGTTGTGCCGGCGTGAGTACCGGAGCCGCCGCATGCTCCGCAGATACCGGCTGCCCTGGTTTTGCATGCGACTCACACGAGAGCACTCTGGAGCTGACTACCTCCTCTCTGGTGAAGTTAACCTCACCGTTGATCACGATGGAGTCCACCTCCGGTGCTCGACTCCGAGTACCGCGTCGTCCCGACGATCCCAATTATAACAGCGCCATCTATCCTCTTTAATCGTCAACTATACGAAAACCACTAACGCCATCTAGTGATATTATTTCCAAGGACATATACACACAACGCCATCTAGTGAGCAATTCTTAAAACTAACTAGCAGTGGCTACTACAACATACTATTACAGAGGAGGGAACGACCCACACCCTAAGGAGCTTCGGCCCTAAAAGTATGATCAGACAAAAAATCTCCAGATACCTGTACCTGCCTGAAGCTTAAGCTGAGACATTTTGCATTCGTATAGCCATGAATGCCCCTTAAACTTACGTCAAGAAATTAGTGAAATAAATCAGTAAAATAAGCTCCCGCAAACAAGCATTGCTCCTGTTGCATTTAGGACATACCGCCGTTAAGGTTAAGAAATGCGTAAAAATGCAAGTTCATTTTAATAATTATCGTAACCGAGGACGAGGAGAAGCAGAACAGAAAGGCAGGGGAGGTTAACAAGGGTTATACTCGGTAGGCTGCCCTGCACAGCGCAAGGAGCAATGGGGAAAAAGTCAGTGCTTCAAACTGCCTACAGTGTTCGTATAACGAAGCTTCCCACGAGGCTATTCTTGTGGGCTGTCTCCCCTAAAAAAGCTTCTTTGTCATTCTACCGGTCTGTGTCTGCGGAGCAACATCAGTTCAGTTTTAAGAAAACGGCGATCTGCCCTTAAAAAAATTACACCATCTCCCACTAAAGGGAACCATGTGTAGATGTGAAGCAGCGGGCGCTAACGCCTACACTGGCGGGGCGTTGACGCTGACGCTCATCGCAGCGTTGCGCAGGAGAGAAAACTGGGGAGGCGCAAAGCACGCAGTGATGAAGCGGTGTTTCCTACTGGAACATGTCAATCACTGCTAATGGGCAATGAGAGACAGATGACTCCGACTGGACACAGAGACCCGCAGTCCGCTTTTAGTTAACGCGCACGCTGCGAATTTTTATTGTTCAACAACGCACATGAGAAATCTCCCACCGGCACCACCTTGCAGGTCGAAATCCATTGCCATATATACGGAGTGGCCAGTGAACGGTTGTGCAGCGCGAGCAGTCGGTTTTTTTTCAACCAAGAAACTCGCTAGCAGACGCTGCCTGCGTCGGCGTCGCGAGGCGAGAAGGGGGGAGCGTAGGAGAGGAGAGAGAGGAGGGGACGCGCATGCGCAGTGGGAGTGTGGACGCCGCAGGCAGGGATGCCTAGAGGAGACAGGGGGGAAGCGTAGGAAAGAAGAGATAGGGGTACACGCATGCGCAGTGGGAGTGTGGACGCCGCGGGCAGGGATACCTGAGGAGAGAAGGGAGAGCGTAGGAGGGGAGAGAGGAGGGGAGGCGCATGCGCAGTAAGGGTGTGGTTGCCGCGGGAAGGGATGCCTAGAGGAGAGAGAGGGGGAAAGGAGGTTTTTTATTTTTTTAAAGGGTTTGCGCATGCGCAGTAAGGGATGTCACGCCGCACACCGGATTAAGCTCCGCCATAAGATGCTTCACATCTAAAAAACAGGGCTCGCAAAAATGTTTGCGCACTGGCATTGAGCACTCTACGTGGACTCGTTTCTGAGCGTCGTTACCCAATATCGAAATCTCCTAAGTCCTACTTCTATATGAAGGAAAGAAGGGAAATTTTAATGGCTCCTTTGAAGGGCTTACAGAAAAAAAATCACAGCATATCCACGGGGTTAATGATGATGAGTGGGGCGAAGCTCCGGAGGGAATCATCGGTAAACCGTGAAACTCTTCCGTGAAATTCGCCCAGTACATCATTTAAAGAGTGTGAAACACCGCGTATATATTAAAACTTTTATTGTGCTGTTGGTTTACGTGGTCCCTTCATTATCACCGCTTTGTGTTCGGTGAAATGCAGGGGAAAGTGGTGAT
The DNA here is from genome assembly GCA_030522465.1 of Rhipicephalus appendiculatus. NCBI lineage: Eukaryota > Metazoa > Arthropoda > Arachnida > Ixodida > Ixodidae > Rhipicephalus > Rhipicephalus appendiculatus. The sequence continues at coordinate 111,348 of JALIZH010016650.1, forward strand.
GTCACATATGGCACGGCAGTGCGGCCATATGTGACATCACCACATATGACCTACCTACGGTGGCTACCTACTACAACATACTACAGAGGAGGGACATACCCACACCCTGAGGATCTTCGTCCCTAAAACATGGTTGATCCCCCCTCATAGGAATCGGTGTAACACGAAAGTGAAGCTAATCCTTACAGAAGTAGTCGAATGTTTACTGTACATTCATACGAGAGATTTTTCACAATGTCTATTGTTGTTTGACAGTTATAGCACCGTTTAACGTGAATGCATCTACGTTGACGCTTGGTAGTACATCTGTATTTTGACGACTAACGTCCATGATCAATGATTAAACAAACCCTTGCGGTCATAGATGCTTGCGGTAGCGGAATCAGTGAAAGCGGTGTGACAGCCAGAAGAGCGCCATTGATTGGACGCCGAACTTGGGCTAAGGTGGCTAAGATCGCCTACTCGCGCCATGTTAGAGTTATTGAACAACGCTGCACGACCAGAGGGAAAATCAACGCGCGTCGTTTCTTCCCCGTTGGCCGGCTGCGGTTTTTCGCGGGACGATTTTTCGTTGACAACGCGGAGTTATGGCCACGCTAGCCATGCAAAGAAGTTAAGCGTCGCACAGCTATTTTTGGAATAGATGGACTCTATGAGCGAGGCCGACGCTGGGGGTAAGGTCGCCACCTGGCAGTGTGTTAATGCGTCGACCAAATTTCACTTTTCCTATTTGAAACGCGCCGAATGGGACGGACGCGTAGAAACAATTCTTTTAAGGTACCAATTGTGGATTTCGCTGTCACGATCCGTTACTTCACTTTAGCGAGAGCACTGCGAGAGGACAGTGGTAGATATAAAAGGCACGTTTGTAAAGCCAACGGAGAATGGAACCGTGGCGCAGTGGATAGCGTGCCCAGCATCTGTTGTGGCGGACCAAGAGGTCGCAGGTTCGACTCCCAATGACGGAGCTTTTTTTTCTTTGACTTCTGATGATGTGTATTTTTTCGACGTCATTTCCGTGACGGAAATACGTCACTGAAGTCGTGGTGGGCCCCGGCATAAAACACTTTCGTGTTAAAATAATGCCAAGAAAAGGATAGGGGATGCTATTTGTATTAAATGAAATGTAAATGGGAAAAAAGAAAAGTGGACAAAACTCTAACCTTCTGCGGGCAGAGACTGAACCTGCGACCTTCGAATAATGCTCTACCAACTAATCCGCCGCGGTGGCCACCCCCCGTCCACTTTATGGGGTATATATGCGCATTTAAACGTGGGAGTGTCTGTCAGCGCCGCCAGCAGCCATGACCACGAGGGTGGAACACTCTTTTCATGACTGTTGGCGTCACGTAGCACGTGATGTTATTACAAGCTAGTAGCTGACCAATAATGTTTCGCATACCACCTGAAAGCATAAAGTCTGTCAGAACGAGGCCCTCGCTATGAATGAAGGAAAGAAGTGGAAATTTTAAGGGCTCTTTTTTTCTTTGTTAGACGCATTATTAATCAGAACTAATGGACCATAATCCCAAGGAAAGTACAGGGGATGTTATTTGTATTAAATGTAATCTCAATGGGAAGAAAGAATAGTGGACGGAAAGATAACTTACTATACCTATTCGAAGGTCGCAGGTTCGGTCTCTGCCCACGGCAAGTTATCTTTTTCGTCCACGTTTCTTCTTCACATTTACACTACATTTATCACAAATTACATCCCCCCATACTTTCCATGGTAGCATTGTCCGTTAGTAATCATTAACCCATTAAGACCCACGGAAGAACTACTGGTCCAATTTTATTGACATTTTGCATGTTAAATTAACCACAATAGACAAACACACGTGCAAGTTTTCATAGAGTTACGTACATTTCATGAGGAGTTATGATACTGTTGGACGAACGGCTAGTTTCGCTTCGCCCTTCATTTATGTGGTTTCCGTGTTTGACGCACGTGAGTGGTGAGCTCAGCATCAAGCGACAGGTCATTGATGTGGCCATTGACATAGAGGACAGACTAGTCTCTTTTCCGCATTAGTTACAGCATAGCCACTGATGTACTCACCAAGCGACGTTTTTCTCTAAGCCTTCTAAAGCTGCGCAGGCTTAGAGAAGAAACGTATTCCAACTGAATGTTTCCTGAGCAAAATATGCCAGTAATGCGCAGTTTAAGTTGCCAAAATAGTATTCGCCAGAGTTTACAAGAGCAGTAAAACCATGAAACGACAGTACAAGCGGACGTCACTCCTAGCCGCGCCATACCTGTTGAAAAGTGTATAGCGAGATTTCTCGTTACATGCGAGCCATATTGTCACGTGGACGTGACGTTGACGAAGGCGGCAATTGGTATGTTAAAGATTAAACTGTTTATTTAGCATAAATTGTGGCCGGTAAACGGAAAGTCAGATTACGACAATACACAAAGGCACTGGTAGCGGCGAACATGGCGTCGGCCGTCGATCAACTCACAAGCGGTGAAGCGCGTCGGCATTTATACGTGTGTCATCGAATATTCCAGCCTTATCACTGGTTGTCGCGCAAGCTCTTGAATAAGCTCGAGTGTTCGAGTCTTGCGCGAAATCTTAACAAAACGATCTATAATCATTGCGAAGCTTCTCGAGCAGTGAGGCGTGGTTTGCGCTGAGCATTGCTGACAGTCTTTGTGGGCGAAAACCGAATACAACAAAAGTAAAATATGAAACGCACGTGGCAATATGTTCCATTTCCTCTACTGAAGACGTAGTAATCTAATACCCTTGTTACACAAGCAGCCGAAACCGCGGTTAACGTAACCGCGGTTACGATAAGCACGGTTCGCTTATGTTACGCGGTACGCGAAACAACGGTTATGCCGCCAACCGCGGTTGCAGGAAACCGAGCTTGGCAACCTCGGTTAGGCAGTTAACCGAGAAAATAGCGGCGCCCATGAGCGATAAGTGCATGCCGGTGAGCGCGCGTGAAAAACGGACGAACTGGACGGCACGAACCACGGAAAGCCTGATAAGGCTTTGGGAAAATCATTTGCGTGATCTGCGGAGCTCGTCGCGCAATGCACAGGTGTACGCGGCAATAACAGCCGAGTTGAACGCTCAACTGGCGCCTGTCGTAGAGCAGTTCACGCCAAAGCAATGAGGTTTTGCCGTAAAAGATGCATAACGCATAATTGTACGTTTGAAGAACAATATGCAACAAATAAGTGACATATTTGTGTATAGAACGGCGATCTGCTGATTGGTGCGTCAGTTAGTTTGTTGTACGCCAGGTGGTGTTAGCCGCATTAACTGAGGACGCTTTCGAGCTGTGTAACATCGGCGAACCGTTGTTAGCGCTAACCGCAGTTCGACGCAGTTAACCGTGGTTCGTCTTAACCCTTTCAGACGCCACCTATGAAGAACTGACTGTAAATGTGTCATATCAATGCAACGTTATTTCAAGGCACTCAGTAGTCTATTGTAACAAAAATAATGTCATAATATGTGAATTTATGTTCGTTATAGTACTTAACCGTAATTAAGCTGTCATTAAATATCTACCTATCCTGAAGTCATTGATGCTCTGTTTTGGCATAAATAGAATGAAATCTCACGCTAGATTTAAAGTGCAAGTTTATTTTCGGCTATGCACATTTTGAGCAAAGAAAAAAATTGAGCAAAGAAAAGGCTCGCAGGAAGCGGCACGTCGAACGACTTGTCAAACGTGGTGGTGCCTTCAGAAAACGGATCATATACAACAGTACGCTACAAAATGAAGTTAAACGAAGACAAATTTATTTTGCAGGAGGTTCAATTATTCCAAAGCTCGGTACATCTCGCTCATTCTTAGCCCCTAGTTGATACAAATAGCAAAAACAAGTGGTGTACACAATTGTGTACATAGCGTTTCAAAGGGTTAACCGCGTCCGCCTCGGTGGATCAGTGGCTAAGGTGCTCGGCTGCTGAACCGAAGGTCGCGGGTTCGATCCCGGCCGCGGCGGTCGCATTTCGATGGAGGCGAAATGGTAGAGGCCCGTGTACTGTGCGATGTCAGTGCACGTTAAAGAACACCGGATGGTCAAAATTTCCGGAGTCCTCGACTACGGCGTCTCTCATAATCATATCGTGGTTTTGGGACGCTAAACCCCACATATTATTATTATTAAGGGTTAACCGCGGTTAACTTGCCCGTGTAACATGGGTATTAGTCCAGACCACAGTGTAGGAATATACATAGACAGGTGCTAACACTCTCCCCGCAACGCGTTGAAAAGCGCAATGCCCGCGCGTCAAGATAATGTTCGGGCCGTTATCAGTTATCTTGCAGCTTAATCGGTGCTTCTTAGATGGCACTACGACGAGCGGGGTCAATCGTCTCGGCAGCACGCTCGGCTGAAACGCGCATGCTGCTCATTCTGGGTGTTTTTGCTGGCATGTGCGACTGCGCTGTTTTGAAGCCAGGCTTTTTTGTTCGCGTGTGTTTTAATGCTCTTCAATCAACGAAGGTGACATCAAATTTCTGAGAGGTTGCTGAAATGGGTAGATCGCGTTTTGTACCCAACTGGCGTTCTGGCTATCAGACTTGTGCGGAGCGTGTGCCTCTCTTGTCAGTGCCGTCTGAAAGTGGTAGTCTGGAAAAGTGGCGCCGTGCAATACCGAGGGCAGACCGAACTCTAATGCCTACGGACCGTGTCTGCACCAAGCATTTTTCAGAGGACATGATTTCAATGGAATATTACGCGGAGTTCAAGGGAATAGCGTTACTCGACGCGCCAAATTAAGAGGCTTGTTCTATTGATAAATACCATTCCAACCACAAGTATTGATAAATGTCATTCCAACCTTATTCCCGAACTGCCCTAAGTAGCCATCAACAACCGCATTGCTCTAGTGTGCTGTACACTCTAAGAACTAAGAGAGTGCCGGGCACTCTCTTTGGGAGAGAATTTTCTTGTCCCATATTTAAATCTCTTTTCCAGAGTAAATCACCTCTTTTTGAGGCAGAGTATAGTAATGCCGGCATACAGGGTCAAAGTACTCCACTCCTACAGAGTAACATAACTCTTGCCGAAGCAGAGTATCATGACCCCACTCAAGGGAGTAGTAGTACACAGCACGAAAAAAAAAAATAGCATAACTCGGGCCAAAATTGGGCTTTAGAATTGCTTTTAACAGTTTTCATCAGGTGCAGACCGTAATAATGGCTAATAATGAGCACTACGACAAAAAAAAAAGCGTTAAACACATGATCGACTGAGACTCGAACTCACGACCGTTAGACGCCTGGAAACTCACAATTGTGAGTTTCCCGGAGAACTTTGACGTACAAAAACGAGGCATATGCATAGGGTCCTGCGTGGTGCCGTTGCTCGCGGAGATATATTTATCCGATATAGATTATTCGTTGTCTCGGGTGCTTACCGAAGATTACGTTGTTCGTGTCTGTAGATACGTGGATGACTTTTTAGTACTTGTAAAAACTGGCCCTAACCATGACCTAGAAGAGATAGTGAAGCGTATTCTTCATTCTTTTAAATCCACCGCAACCAAGTTGAACTTTACTTTTGCATTGCCTGACAATGCATCTCTGCAGTTTTTAGATTTAAAGTTGTGTTTCAAAGATAGCAAACACTTGTGCTGGTCGTACTCGCCACGCACGAACAAGGCCCTTTTACATTTTGATTCGTCTCACTCGAAGCTTGTGAAGAGGGGCATAGCGGTATCATGCTTAAGCTCATCTTTGACCAAGTCATGTCACCATAACGCCAAACATAGTTTCTCTTGCCAAGTGAGTCGTCTCCGAAATGCAGGTTTCCCGCAGACGCTACTTCAGGCTGTAGCAGAATCACTATTGAAGGACGTTTGCCACCGTGCCACGACCGCTGAAGAAAAAGAAAATGATGAAAAAGATTCAGAGATGAGTGAAAGATGGAAGTTTGAAGTGGTGCCATACATGCACAAGGTGTCGCATGGCATTGAAAGGGTGGCGGGAAGATTCGGGGTTGATATGATTTTTTCAGCGCCTTGCAAGTTGTCGCGTTTATGTGCCATGTCTAACGCAAGCAAAGTTAACAATGAAAGATGTGATGTTAAGCACAGACGTGCGTATGTACCCTGTACAACTGAAGTGGTCTACGAATTCCCCCCTGACATGTGGAATGGTTTATGTGGGGCAGATCGGAAGGTGCATTAATAAGCGTTTGATTGAGCATGCTAATTTAATTAGGAGACGGAAGTGGGAAACACCTACCAGTGCATTGTGGCGCATGCGCGCAGGAATGCAAGCTCATCTTTAGTAGCACCAAAGTGCAAGGGCGAGCTAAGAGCCAAAGGGCAAGGGAAATCTTGGAGGCCTCCTGGATACCAAGACACGGGCCTGATAAGTGCGTCAGCGACACACCTGTGTATCTTTCCAGGAAAGAGCGTGATTTCCTTTTGTAGATAGGAGTTTTGGGGGGGGGGGGGGGGGGGGTGTGGAATTCTGTCACGTGGTCATGACTGTCACTGCGCACGCGCATTCTTTCATAAGGGTAGAGTATGTGATTTCAATAAACCAGTTGTTAGTCTGCGATCGTCCTGTCCACTTCGTTTCTGGCGTCTCGTCTCTAGCGCAGTTCAATTTTTACAAAGTTACACCATAGAGTTTCCTATAAATCGGCTGTCAATGGTCTGCGATTTTCGCGCTGTGACTGGCGCGGCGAGCAAGTTTGCTTGCTGTCGTTTTTTCTGGCGGAGACTGCCCTAATTTTTCTAGCCTACTGCAAAGATCTGTGCATTATGATATTATTAGGTGCTCGTGAACGGTGATGAAGAGCACGCTTGTTTTGTCATTTAAGAATGCTTTCCAATCTAAATTCATTTGAAAGTTCCCAAAAGCAGACAGTAACAAAAAGAAACACATTGACGCGATTTCCACAACTACTCGGACGGCCCGGCGTTATTTCGACCAGTCCCGAATGAAAAATCGCTCCACCGCTGCGAACTGAACAAAAAATTTCGAACAGGTGTTCGCAGCGTTGACCGCTGCGGCGAAAGCGAACGGTCTTTCTTTTTTTTTTTTTTCACAGCCCAAAAGTTCCTGCGGTTTGTATCGTCCGAAACGGATCTTAGTCGCCCAACGCGTGAGCGCATACGCCAGGGGGACGCTGAGCAGACGACGTGGGGTGGATGAACACATCGTGTGGGATCTTCGCTCTTACTATTGGCGAAGGGGCCTTGTAGCCTCCACAGTGCTGAAGGGAACTTCTGAGATGGAGTATAGACACACTGTTACCCACGCTTGTCCAATAGCCACCTTCTACACGATGAGAATGGGGTGCGTTAGTAAAGCGGTCTAATTCTGAGAGCACAAGCATGACCGCAACTTGCTAAATATGAGTAATTAAGAATCATTGGCACGCTATCCTTTGCTCTTACGTCGACATAAAGGAACACCACTAGCACTGACTTCAGTAATGTTCTTGGAAATATTATCGTAGTCCAGCAGCCACAGAACTAGTCAATGCTGTCTCAGACATTTCTAGGTGCTGGAGTCAAACGTGGCTGCATGAGTGATCGGGACTTCTAGTGAAGTTCTCATTCATGCGTAAATATGAAAGATCATCAACCGATAGAGATATGGAGATTGAGAATCGCTAGACAAAAATATATTAAGTTCGAGTCTATCGTCCAGTGCTTATGAAAGGCCATATGGGCTTTGTAGCCTACACGCTACCTTTGCATGGCGACGTGAAGTCCGAAAAGGAAACAACGTTGTAAACATATCCAGATGTAAGTTTCTGGGCAATCAGTGAGTGCTTTGGCTTATTCAAGATTACGTTGGAATGTAGCGTTATGTTTGAATATCGCATTCTTCATGCAACTCTTGGACTAGTTGCGAAGGCTCAGTGCGGGATGCATCTTTTGCTGCTGTGTGATGGCTCTTTTTCATTCATCCGCAAAAGGCTCGGTGTCTGGTGACTCTACACAATCTACATTCCACAAATTTGTGGGATATTTATTAAGTGAGCAGCCACGTGCAGTAAGATGAAATTAAACTGACTTGAACTAATGCAAACAAGATTTGCTTGCTTCTTGCAAAATCTGCATATAGAAAACATGAGTAAGAGAATCAACTCTCAATGTGCGAGACCGTGATATGTGCAACATTCAAGAGTAAAATAACCAAAAACCAGCCAGGCCATCTCCTTCTGCATTCGGGTATTCGGAATGACTTGCCGTTTTTCCTGGCCAGATTCTGCTGCGACACACTGTTTGTATGTTCGTCACGTGGGATACCGGTATGACATAACATAACTGTGGCATTTCCTTGGGGGCAGGCTCTCTCAGTTTCGATATCGACGGGATCATGGCCCTGAATTTCGAGGCTTTATACCTCAAACTACGTGTTTTTTTCTGGAATAAAAAAAATCGGTAAGCTAATATTTATCAGCTCCTCACTTTTCGAGAGAAGCAACTACCCTCAAGTTAAAAACTAGAAGTTAATTACTGAGGTTGTGTTATTAGATGTGAAGCATCTTATGGCGAAGCTTAATCCGGTGGTGGTGGTGGTGGTGGTGGTGGTGTGCCGCGTGCCCACCCTTACTGCGCATGCGCAAACAGTTAAAGAAAAAATAAAAATAAAAAACCTCCTCTCCCCCTCTCTCTCCTCTAGACATCCCTCCCCACGGCAACCACACCGCCATTGCGCATGCGCCTCCCTTCCTCTCTCCCCTCTTACACTCCCCCCTCTCTCCATCCCTGCCCGCGGCGTCTAACTCCCCCCTGCGCATGCGCGTCCCCCCCTCTCTCTCCTCTCCTACGCTCCCCCCCCCTCTCTCCTCTATGCATCCCTGCCCACGGCGTTCACACTCCCACTGCGCATGCGTGTCACCCCCCTCTCTCTCCTCTCCTCCGCTTCCCCCTCTCTCGCCTCGCGACGCCGACGCAGGCAGCGTCTGCTAGCGAGTTTCTTGGTTGAAAAAACCGACTGCTCGCGCTGCACAACCGTTCACTGGCCATCCCGTATATATGGCAATGGATCTTGACCTCCAAGGTGGTGCCGGTGGAAGATTTCTCCTGTGCGTTGTTGAACAATAAAAATTCGCAGCGTGCGCGTTAACTAAAAGCGGAGTGCGGGTCTCTGTGTCCAGTCGGAGTCTTCTGGCTCTCACAGAAGTTTTACAGAACAATATGCATTGTCTAAAAAATATATATATATATATATATATATATGCGTGATATTGCATAGGTAACGGGTAAATTTGGGGCCATCTCCGATCGCCTTGGAAAAAATAGTGCTAGTATATGCGACTGTGAGATGTCGTTATTGAGGCATTGTATTTCGGAAAATTATAGCTTTGCCTAGAGGGCGCTTCGAACTTCGGGCATGCAAGTTCCCATATCCTACTTCTCCCATTCACATATACTAGCATATTTTTTTCAGCATGATCGGTGTTGGTCGAAAATGTAACTAGTGCACTTGATATAGAGTGACGTACACACACACACACACGACGTATATATATATATATATATATATATATATATATATATATATACATATATATATATATATATATATATATATATATATATATATATATATATATATATCCGCGGTGAAACGTGACCACGTGTCTCTAGTACAGACGTCAAGGAGGTTCTTGAAGTTACAAGAACTGCTCTGCCTCTTTTCTAGTTGAATTCTTTGTTCAAGTTGTGCGTGTTCAAGTTGGAACGCACGACGTTGCTACGGGTGATACCTTATATTAGAATATCGACTTTCCCCCGCAGCAGCACTTGTCATCTGCGTAGGGCATCGAGAATTTCATCAGAAAATTAACGCGATAATGCGCGTAAAAACGTTGGGTAAAAAACTGCAATACTGTTCGGGAAGCCGTTCGCGTCAAATGAGTTCAAAGAACAGGCCACATGCGGAGGAGCAGTGAGATGGTTGAATGTTAGAGCATGATCGTCAGTGAGCAATGGCTACGCTAACGTTGCACAAAACTAGTCAGAATATCATCAGCAAACGCATGCCGATCAACGACTTCTGTAGGGACAGCCGTGTAAAGGAACGAAAACATGACAGACCGCTCACTTCGATACGTCGACTTCACGCTACCGCATGTTGTGGTGTTGGTGACGTGCACGATTGACATCAAATCCACTAGCATTGTTGTAGAACCAGCTGTTGTGCACGATAAGGCGTGCGCAGGGAAAGTGGAGGAGTGATTCCTATATCTTCCCGTCTCATCATCTACGTTTAGAACGCTGTGATACAATCCTTTAATAACGAAAGGAGGAGTATATTAAGGGCTTGTTTTTCTTTGTTACGCACAACAGTAATGAGAACAAACAAGATATCCAAGGAATATATATGCGTATATAAAGAGAGAGGATCTAATTTGTACTAATTATGGTGTAAATGTAAAAAAACTAAGGAGGATGAAAAGATAACTTGCCGCTGGCAGGGACTAAACCTGCGAGAGTGTTCCACTCTCGCCGTCATCGCTACTAGCCGCGCTAACGCTCCCACCTTTAAAGGCATATATACAGTATACCCCACAGTGTAGACGGGTGAAGGACCGCCGGGGTAGCTCATTTGGTACAGTATTGGACGCGTTATTCGGAAGTCTAAGCTTCAGTCCGTGCCAGCGGCAAGTTATAATTTCATTCCCTTTAATTTCTTCACATATACATCATAATTACTACAAATAACATCCCGTATACTTTCCTCGCCTTTCTTATCTGTTTGTTCACATTAATTCTTTGACAAGGGTAGATTGAAATAAATAGCAGTGGTGTTTATGACCGATAAGGTCAGTGTGGACATATGTAAACCCTAAGAAAAAGTGGTTACCCAATTAAAAAAAAACGCTCCGAAGGAAGTAGCCGTGCTGAAAATTGTCTTTACAGTGACAAATTATAGTTTCATAGCTCCTTTCTTCATTTTGCGGTGCTGGCAGTGCGACCGGCACGGACGACAAAAAACACAATACACTCGAAGTTCGCCATTTAGCCATTCTTCACTTCGCCAGATAGCTTTCATATGTAAGATAACTTCAGATGTTTCACCCAGTTCTCGCTTTCCTGGGAGTTTTATTGGCGACAAAAGTCATTGAATGCCAAAACAATGTTTAGTGCGTACTGTTTGCGACGAAGCCGCCTCGTATACGCTAGACCTGAACTCGAACTCATTCAGCTTTATTTTTTTCCTATCTTTCCGCATGAATTTGTACGTGACTTTCAATTGTTTTTTTTTTCAAGTGGATGGTTCTTAGATGACTAAACCAAACATATATTTCTTTCGGTTGAAGTAAAGCCGTAGGCGTACTCTTTCGTGGAACGGCTTTGGCTGTTCGCTAGGTCCACCTTTATATAAGTTATGACGCATTGGCTGATTAACTACTTGACGTGTAAGATATGCACTCAGCAAGTTATTCTGAGCATGACGTATTTTATAGAAATCTCACCGCAACGACGGCATTCTGGGAGGGGGTGGAGGCAAATTTAGAAGCTGTGATATAAATTTCGCCGAATTTCGGTGAAAGTTTGACTTAAGTTACCTTACATTCTTAGCGCGTGCACTACTGTAAAGACATTCAATGTTACTAGACAACTATAAGTTGTTGTTATTTCCCAGCAGCGTCCTCAACACCAGACTTCCTTATTTCGCCCTAGGACAACTATGAACCGTTTTTAAAAATTGACAAATAGGAAAATGAATGAAGAAATTATCTGTATATTTCTATATTCCCCCCTGATTCCTAGAAATCATGCGTGCATTGAGAACGTATTTACCATTAGCCTTTTCAAACATTATACCGATGCTGATAAAACTCCCAGGGTTCCATATAATTTAGCCTACAACGCCTCGAATAGGAAATCCATGTTCAGTTTCCTTTCGATCGCTGTATTAATCCTCCCCGCATCCCGCCTAAAGATTTCTGCACCTAACATGGTTATGCACTGCCTCCAAGATCGGCAGCATTGCAGCCTTTTTACTGCCCAGCTGGTTTTGAATTTCCTCTGTGACGGATCTATTTTTTTACCAAGCAATGATGCCACGTGGCATGCACTGCCTTTTCCCACAGTCACAGTAAACGCAGCAATAACAGCAGCAAAGCGTTCCAGTAGCACTCGGTTCAAAGAGGAACGAAATGCCAACAATAAGACTTCTCTGATTGTAGTAAATGGTGTGATGGGGCTTTTCTCAGACAATCGTGTGCTTTTTCGTTGAGGGTCTTTTTTTTTTACACCGCAGCACACCACAACGAAGCATCCGATCAAACTTATGTTTGTCAAATGCATTTTCTTGTGCAATTTAGGAACTTCACGTCATGTAAGATCATGTAGCTAAGAAAGACCTCCCAAATGAGTGTGTAAATATAGTCCTTGCAGCTCAAAGTCGTGAAAAGCTCAGCGCTGCTACAGTACGACCTCGTTCCTTACTATCTTCATCGAGGTATAGGTGCTCCAATGCTTGACTAGTGAGCACCTGCTTGATAACATAATGCCACAGCCACTTATAAAAAATGCGTCCAGAACTCCACATTTACACGATATAACTTACGTGAATATACAAGTGTTCCAACGGCCGTCATCATAAGACATAGGCGCAGTAGAAATCTCGACATCGTTGTCAGTAAGTGACTAAAGCTGGCCAAATTAGGTGTCCTGAAGGCGTGTGCTCGCTCTTTTTCTATGTATATTTTACACGTCTGTACAGTGCTTCCTGATGCATTGGGATAACTTATGAGCTATCTACGTTTAAATATGCGTGACAGACATGTTCTCACAATTTTTTTGGTCTTCAGCGCTAAAGGTCAGGGCATAAAATGATTGAAGTGGATCATTGACTGTTTTTAGTCTACAATAAACGACATAGCAGCAGGTGTCAGAACACATGCTTTTTAAATGCTGGTTCAGACGCTCCCGAGCCACTTGACATTTTCTCTAAACAAGTCAGTCTCCTCACGCCTTCTCACAGACACACCAAAGCGCTCTCTCGTGGTGACATTTCTTTCCTGAATCTTTGTCATTTGTACCGCTGCATCACAACTACCATTTCTATAGGAAATGTGTGTTCATCAATACGGGCACGTTGCATTGACAAGCAGCCTTATTTATTTCGGAAGTCTCAACGTTGCATCCAAAAAACAAGATGACCTGAAGAGTTTGATTACGATCACACATTCCCCAGGTATGATTAAACTTTTCATTTGGGAGTGTGAAAAATAGGCTGTTTAACTTTCTTAATAATATGAATTCTAAATCAAGATGTAATAAACGCTCAACAGGCAATGTTCTTTTTGCATTAGTTTTTTTTTTAATGCGCGCATCTATGACAGACGGTTCTCGTCGATGTTTGGATTTCTCAAAAATACACTGGCCATATTTTCTCTATGTCACTGGCTAAACGCAGTGTGAGAATGGTTACAGTTGTCAGATGCACCGCAGAAAGCTTTACTAATCTTTCATGGGAGGTTTGCTATTGCCTTCTTACAAAGCAAAAAGGAGCGGCGACAAGTTGCAATACACTTTGAAGCTAACTTCAGTACATTTTCTTCTTTCAAGGGGCCCAGATGTTATACGTAGAAGAGTACATTACACATGTTATGGGCTTTCCTGTGATATGAAGTGTCTTCGGCAAGACCCCGTCGTTTAACCGCAGTATTTGGTTTCACGAAAACAACAATTCAAAAATACGCAAAGGCCTATCTGTGGCTGTGGTGAACGAGGGTGAGCGATTTCTTTTATTTTTTTGCTAGGTTTGTCGCAATGGTTTTGCAGTTAATATTCGTAACTAAGAATCGCCAGGAAATGGTCCAAGTTGGTTTCTCACCCTCTTATGATATGCAGTAGATTCATGACACCGAAATAGCTTTGGAAAAATATTGATGTAGGACCTTCAATATCATAAAGCATAGTCGGACAATGATTCTCCAGATAATTGCACCTGTCGGAAGCTTAAGCTGAGAAATTTTGCATTCGTACAGTGAGTAATGCCTCTTAAACCTATGTAGAAAAGTAGTCCAATAAATCAATAAAATATGCTCCCACATTGCCATTGTTTCGTTGTCGAGCATGCCACCGTTAGATTTAAGAAGTGCGTTAAAATGCAAGCTCATTTTAATAATTATTGTGCACGAGAAGGAAGAGAAGGAGGGCGGTTAACCAGGGTTATATTGGGCGGGCGGGCCTGCACCCGCGAAAGGAGCAAGGGGAACAAAAATATGGCTGATTCCTCCATCATAGGAATCGGTATAACACGAAAATGAAGCGTGTCGTCAAAGAAATAGTTGATTGTTTATTGTTCATTGATACATGAGAGCTTGTACAGTGTCTATTGTTGTTTAGCAGTTATATTGCCGCTGGATGTGGACGCGCCTACGTTGACGCCTAGTGGAACATCTCCGTCCCGACAAGTAACGCCCATGATCATGGTTCAACATTATGAATCGGGTAAGCGCACGAAGACGAGAACAAGAAGTCGACACACAGAGCTCTATGTGTGTCGTCTTCTTGTTCCTGTCTGCGTGCGCTTACCGGTTTCATAATGTCAATGTACAAACCAGCTCGAACTCAGCCTCTGATTCATGATTTAACACTTGCGGTAGCTTATGTTAACATATAACTGGGCACCGCACATGGAGGAAAAAAAACTTGGGAGGGAGCGTGCCCTAGCGTCCACAAGCCAACCTCCTCCAAAGCCGCTCCCTCCTCGTTTCTTCTTTCCCTGTCGGTCTTCAGCACGTTGCTTGCTGTGAAGTGAGCCTTGATTGGCTCTCGGTGGGTTTTAGTTGATAGGATGTTAGAAGCGCGTTGAGAAGCGTCAGGCGTCCCTCGCGGTGAGCTTGGTTTGTGTAGGTCATTGTGCATTGATTTCGGTCGCTCGTTCCCTAGACGCTTCACGTAGTATTTATTGATCCTGCCGATGCAAAGGGAATTTTGTGTCCTTATTTTAAAAATTTTAAAAAGGGGGCATAAAATAATTCACAAGGGCACATGGGCTCAACGCGCGTAACGAATACTTTTCTTTTCTCAAGTGGTGTGGAGCTTGCTCGTTTCTTTTATGAATGCGCCGAATAGTTGTTTTTGCGAGCGATTTATAACTTTTATAGAAAAAACTCGGCAGATCGTGTCATATGCGGAGAGAAAGGTGACTGTGGTGTAATTTTTTCGTTGACCGAACCCTTATGAAACGACGCTAAACATATGTACTACGCACAGACATGTATGTTGAACAGTCACATGTGTTTCAATAACTAGTTGTTTACAGTTGCGTAACAACGACAACAGCAACATGGGTATTACCAACGCCAGAAATGGTAAGCTGATGCATAGTGCTTGTGGTTTGCGAGGACGGCAGCCCTGCGTAGTGCAGCGTAGACCAACTTCAGTGGATGGCGCTTAATTACAATTGACGGTAACCCGACGTGACGCCTGTATCATTGGAGTACATATTTAATGCTTATAAAATTAGAATGGCAGCACTGCTACCACAATTGACGTTTCACCAACTTTACGCCTGCGTACGGTCTTTTGCCAAAGGAGTTCCGAGACCTGGCGTGGCTCTGTGATAGAATTGTTGATTACCACGCAGAATGCTTGGGTATGATTCCTGCTGGGACCATAACATATATGTTTTGCATTTGTCAGGTCAACGCTGCCGATGTAGAATTTTCAACGCCCTCGCATATAAATTACCAATGTCTGTTCTCGCCGTTCCTCGGTAGATATAAACTGCTTAACACCTCTGGCGCATACCCGCATACCCTCGCCCCTTGTATACGGGTATGTGCCACACGCGTCTGAAGGGTTTGACGTCGTACGCGACGGGATTTTCACATTATTCATGTCATGACCAGACCGTCATAATCGTCAAACCCTCTCACCCTCCCATCTTTGGCTAGATAGATAGATAGATAGATAGATAGATAGATAGATAGATAGATAGATAGATAGATAGATAGATAGATAGATAGATAGATAGATAGATAGATAGATAGATAGATAGATAGATAGATAGATAGATAGATAGATAGAAACGTTCCAAATGTCTGCAATACGCAAATAAATGCTTCGCATTTAAAAATTCAGCCACCTGTTTTGGACCGGAAGCCTCCGATTCTGTTGCGTCGCTGATGACATATTTAACAGATTTGCGACAGGTGATGCATTGGCACGTTGCAATTTCCAAAGCACTTGCTCTGCGTAGGTGCTTCTTCGAGGGACAAATGCTCTTACGTGGCGCCTCGGCTGGTGTAGACGACGTGATCACACGTTCGGCACGCATGTGTGTTATGTTTATTACCTGTGAAACGCCAATTTCTTCCTTAGAACACGCGTGACGTTCTTGCACCTCAACGCAAACCACCTCGTAGCATGTGCATGCAAGTGCGCGTCTTGCCTGCTTGGTGATTCGCACGAGAACCATATGCGAGAGCGTTCTGGCAAATACAGACGACCACAGGTGAAAGAATGTCCAATACTCCACGGACGCATTCGCGCAATAATACAAGCTGCAGGAGGCAGGACGACGCATGTTGAGTCCAATGATGCGACCACGGAGGAACGGAAAAAAGATACGACGCAGCCATGGAAGAAAATGCATCGGGTAACGGTCTCAGAGACGCTACGCGTAAAACTCACTGCTTGCCTATAACGTGGCCGGGCTTACTTCCCAGCATTCCCCTGTTTCATTTTTTATGGCTGGGCTTCAAAAATATCACGTGAAGCTTCCTCCTAGCTGTTTTTTTCGTCCATGGTGCCGTATATGGTGAATCCCGCGCGAATATGGCATCAACAAGCGAATAGAAAACACTGATACTCAATATGCACTGCTTCAAAGCGTCGTGAAACGCGAAGAGAAACGCAACGCTTGTCGTGTCTTCCCTCTAGCATGGCCGTTAATTCTTACAGGGCGAGCGGGGAACATGGTGCGACAGTCAGGCGAACGTCGGAGAGCTGCATTTCAATATGAATGGACACTATGCACGAGGCTTGGCCTGAAGCCGCCACCTCGTGGTGTGTTAAAGCCTTGACGAAATTACAAGTCTTCTATTGGAAATGCACCGAATGAGACGGATCTAGCCATGGCGCGCTGCCGCAGCTGATTGCGGAGCCTACGCATCACTTCTCTCTATCTCGTTCAGATGGCAACACCAACCTGCGTGAAAGGAAAGTGTGAAATAGAGAAGGCGCGTTCAAAAAGCCTCCAACGTATAAAGCGGTAGCTCAGTGGGCTAAATGACCTACACTCATCCTTGCGGACAGTGAGGTCGTGGGTTCGACTCATGTGAGCGAAGCTTTTTCTTAAAGCTTGTTTTTTTCGTGGCGATGTGATAACGTTCATTTTGCTGACGTATTTCCGTTGCGGAAATACGCCATGAAAAGTATTGCTGGGCCCCGGCATAAAACACTGTCGAGTTGGAATTGGTCGACACGGCAGCTTCGCCTTCAAGATCAGATCGCGATAACATAATCGGGCCTCGTGCGCATCGCTTTCTGAACTGCTAGCCTGCTTCGGTTCTTAATGCATGCCTCAACCATGCTGTGCGGAAACAAACGACTGTGCGCGTGACATTAGCCGTTTCAAAGCAGGCCCGTAGCTAGAGGCAGTGCCCTAACCCCCCCCTCCGTCGAAATTCGGATGAAGGGTGGTGTTTTACTGAGGACAAATAATAAAAAAGGCTGTTTTTCAAGGCCTTCAACCGGTGCGCCCCCCCTCCGAAAAATATTCCTGGCTACGGGCCTGTTTCAAGTTACCATTGAATAGCTACTGCAACAACAGTAGTTTAGTGCCCGCTACGCCATACTTATTCCTTTAAGGAATCAGCGAAGGACCCAGTACGCGTCCGTACGGCAACACGCGGACATACGTAGCTGCTGGCTTTGTTGACGCTTTTGCAGCTGATGATGATGTATCAGTGCTTTTTAATGGGTAAGCCTTTAGAACACCCACTCGTTCCTCAAATCACATGTTCAATAAAAATGTTCGGACGCGAACACTGTTTATTTTATATGGATCTTTCTCAATCTTTCGGTGACCGACAAGATCATGATTTTTCGCTCAAAACCAACGACGCCAACGCCGATGCCGACGCCGGAATTTCTGCGAAATGAGCACTTTAACGCTAATGCGTTAATAGTAGGAGAGAGAGACAGTGTTTCGAATTGCTTACAGTGTGAGTATAACGAAGCTTCCGGCCAAGCTATTCTTGTGTGCTGTCTCATCAGCGATAATTCTTTGTCATTCCATCGGTCTGTTTCTGTGCAGCAACATCAGTTCACTTTTTGAGAAAAAGGTGCTGTGCCCTTAACACAACACGCAAAAATGTTGCACAGTGGAATAGAACACTTTACGTGGAATCGTTACTGAGCGTCTTTACTCATCATCAAAATCTCCAAATTCCTATGAGGTGAATTTACCAAACCCACTAACTTACGTTTTAACGGGATAATGTTGACGCTTTCGAATATTCCACTGTAGCTCTCTTCAAATCAAATATCAATTCAAGGCTTTACGTTGGAGCGTACGCGTAGTTTTTTAATGAAATCTTGCAGCGGATGTGCTTTACTCTGATTTCCTCGGTATCACTGCTTGCACAGACCAAGCGCGTAGACCAAAAGCAACGTCGGCAGTCGTTTCGCCATTGTCGGCTGCGGCGGCGTGCCTTTCACGCCCGCTTTGTTGCGCAGTGACGTCTCGCACCGCATAGGCATGTTATCTAAGTTGTGTTCGCGCTGGGTAATGGAAATTCCGCGTATTGCGCACAACGAGGTAGGACAGCATACCTACGAAGAGCGACGACATAAGCAGACGCGGAAATCGGCCCGAAAGGTGGTGGGAGGCTTTAACGCAGAGTCCACGCTAGTCCACGGTTCTGATCCATCGCGTATTCTCGCACCGGAACAACTGCGTGTCCGTGAACACCGGTGTCGACAACAGAAACGCAAATGAGCATGCCGATACCGGGATGACAGTAAGGACGATGACCGGGCCGCTAACGCCTATCATAGTCATGTCGCATGGCAGGACTAGGAATATCGCGGGGCAGACACCATGTAGCGGGAACAGCTAACACCATCCACGTACGCCGGCCACTCTCGCAATGGGCTGTGCACCCTAGAAGTTCTGGGTTGGGCATGATGCCTTCCGCACTTATTCTATCTCCGAGGAAGTCCATATCCTTTACTTCGAACTTAAATGTATCGGCAACTGCTTACACTATCCATATAAGCCAACCAGTCTGGCAACGGGGTCGGGCACAGCCGGCGTGCTAGCCATAAACATGGGGCTCCTCCATGACCGCTGTACGTGTTGGGTTCGTTCCATATCTGCATAGCTTATAGCAGACTGCCTACCGTATATAGATGGTGTGAGCAGTTACCGCTGCACAGGACAGGTTATGCAAATGTTAATAACAGTGAGATGTCTTTTCGCAATGTTTAGGTTCCAGTTTTTAGTTAACTCTCTCTACAAAATTGTGAGTCAAGTGTCCTATGAGAGAAAGGTTTAAATCCCTTCAATATGCGTACTCGGCCACTATACAACATTGGTTCTTAGAGGACGTGTTTGATGACTAAAGTTTCATGGTATGCCCTGGAATCCCTTTCTCGCATAGATTGCTAACAACTGATGCAGACCTTATCCCGACAACCAGCATCACTCCTCGAGCTCAACGACTAGTCTTCAAAGGCAGATTGTTGCGAAACAATTTGGATTTGGGTGTTGTGTGTGTGGCCGTTCGTCATTTCCGAGTGCATGAGCGGCTTTAGAGCAGCGCGGTACGTTTCTCAGCGTTAGCGTGCGTTGGTTGTGTTAACACAATGTGCGTTATAGGAGTGTGCTGAGGAGGCACGCGCCTGCAGTTCGTGTCTAGTTGAGGTGCGTGTCGAGTGTTGAGGAGGCGCGCGTATGCAGTAATGGGCGCGGTGAAGCTCTCTGTTTCTGTACCAGAACACATCGCCTAAGCCCACTGCTTAGACGAGCGGCTAGTTTCGCTTCGCCTTTCGTTCATATGACTTCCTAGTTTGACGCACGCAAGCGGTGACTTCAGAATCAAGTGACAGGTTATAACCGTAGCCATTGACGTACAGGACAGAGTTTAGTTTCGACTATTTTGGAAAAGGTTCATTCGTTCATTACACATATTCTGAAGCAATTAAATCGAACAGTGTGTTTGGCCAAATTATATCTCTACCAGTATTGTGCGTAATAAGCGTGCTACTGAAGAGCAATAATTTTCCTGAATCTTTATACATATCATAACATGTTTTATGCAAATCCCTCCGAAGAAAGCACCATCCGAAAATCCAGCCAAAACACAACAGGCTAAATAACTTCTATATTGTCAAAGGCATTTAGCAATCATCATGGGGGTAACGTTGCTGACCATATCGCGCTTCCATATTATACGCTGCACCTCAAGAGATGAGAATACGTGAACACTGAGTGTCACTGGAGCAGGCACTGCGAGGAGCCGACTTCGAAAAGAAATGCCCGCTAGTTCAAATCTCAGTTCCAGCCACACCCCGTGTTTCCGAATTCACATCTCTTCAAGTTTCCGTCTTTCCCTGAACTTTTGCCTTACGCGACATTTGAGTACGTCGAACCGGCGAACGGGAATTTGGAGTGAGCAGAAACAGAAAAAAAAAGAAACAGAAAAAAAAAAAACCTGCGAGATCCCACGAACTGCAGAATCGATGGTCACTGCTCTTTGTCGATGATTCCCAGCGGTTAACTGCTCGCCGACCGCCTGTTGAGGACGCTGACCTCCATAAGTGCGCACGCACGACCTTTGCAATAGGATTGAAAGGCTGAACCAATGTGTAGTGAGTAAAAAAAAAAATACGGTGCTGTTTCCCCAACCTACACAGAGAATAGGTCACGAAACGTAGAGTCTACTCGAAACTGTAACTGGCCCCATTTCTGCATGAAAAATAGCAGTTCCGTGTCTACCAAAGATTGCACTGTATCAGGGTGCCAATGCTTACTGGTATTGAAATTCTGAGCAAGAGTGGGAACTTGGTGGCCACAGAACTTATGAAAGCGTACAATTTCAGAAAGTGAAGAAAGTGATTGCGAAAGTAATATTTTAGATATTTCCCGCAGAAAAAGAAGGAATTTCTACACTACATGTTCGAATCCGCACTCTGGCGATGGTTTTTTTTTTTTTTTTTTGGTTATGATGGGCATCGCGCTTGCGCAGGCTACGTGATGCCCATCAAATATAACCGTGAGCAAAAATAACTTCCGCATTCCCTCTTCTGATTTTTTTTACTACGTACACTCTAGGCAAATTTTTTTATTATGTAGACCAAAGTACTGAAGTACAAATAGCAGTAATCTTTAACCCTGTGTTAGGTTCCTTAGCGAGTGTAGTCAGAGAAATTCTTACAACCTTCAGAAAGCTTTTCAGGTGATTTCTGAGATGTATTTTTCAGTCGAGAGTTTCTTGTAGCTGATGCAGTAGTACTTTACTCCAGTAACTCAGTTTATGAGTCTGTTTCTGGTGGTTAAGAAAAAAAAGAAACGTAAGTTGTTGGATCACCATGAGTCATCAAATTCCGAATTTAGTCGACATGGTAGAATCCAGTGTCGATGACATACTCTCAAACATCTCAATAACGAAAACGCCGGAAAAGCAATTTCGTTCGTTCTCGTAACAATTTCGTTGTCGCGAAAATAGAAAAGTGCTCAGACCAACTACTTCGCACGACCAAAATTTATTTAAAGAAGCCGCTGATCTTGAACTTTCGAGCACTTCAGCAATATGCGCCTTTTTTCTGCCTTTAGTTGCTTCGGTGATGATGTTAGACTTTTCCTGCAACGTCAGACATGTTTTTAACAGGAGGCGGCATCTTTCCGAAAGGCCAAACAGCAGCGCACATAAGTGCCGGAGATCTTGGAGGCCACGCGGACAAACGCGCGTTAGCACGCAGTTAGGCAGGCTACACAATCTCTGTCAGTATGTCGTCTCTTTCGTGGGTGTCGTCACTTGGAACGTCTTGTGCCGACGTTGTTACCAACAGAGGCGTTAACAAAAAACTGTGCTCAGCGAAAAAAAAAGGATTCTTCTTGCTGTGACCATCATCCGACCAAATATGAACAGTCATTGCTGTTGACGAAATAAAAGATGGCACTCCCCTCGTTTGAAAGAAAGTAAACATATATTGGCGTTTCGGGGCGGCTACAGGTCTTTTGTTCACAATGATTATGGGTGCCAGAGGGCGCGACAATTTATGCGTGAGGTGGCGCGGAGTGCGCGTGTATATCTCGAGGAGATTACCCAACGTCCGATTAATCGCATTTTTTGTCGAATGTACAAAACTGATTCACAAAACAGTCGCACTGATTCTTGTCAGTGCAATCGTGTGTTCCCGGCTTTTCGACTGAGCAGTACTGCAATTTTTGAACCTCTGGGTTCCCATCTAGCTCATAGGTTGAAGAAATGTTGCGGATCACTACCTGAAACTTTCCTTATTGCGGAAGTGCTTTTTAGAATGTCTTCACCGTCGAGAGGGGGGTGAATGTATTGAAGACTATGGACGTTCGCCGGGGACGCCTGGTTTCTTCGATACCGGGAGAATCTCGCTCTCCAGAGCTTTCTTTAATGCGAGGATAAACTTTATATAGGAATATGCAGAGATCAGCATATATATAAACATACACACAGTCATTGCCGAGGAGAACACCACATAGACCGACTGCTTGCGCTGCACAAATATACACCGGGCCTCCAGTATACATAGGCACCGCATCTTGACCTGGCATGCAATGCCGGTGCGAGACTTATGTTGTGCGTGACCTTCCCCCAATATATGCTGGTGTCATAAAAAGAAGGTATGACACCACCAGATAGAGCAGTACATTTGGCATAACGTTTCCAGTAGACATCAAAGGCACAGCATCAAAAGCAATTAAAATGTGCTCAATTCTGTGCATATTTCTTAGCCCTTCCTAACTCCCAATCATAACGGTGTAATATAATGGCATGACAATTGCACTTCTGTATTTCCAACGAAGATTTAATGTAATATAGGTAATAATGGTCAATATTTTGATGCTGGTTGGGCTTTATACGCTGTAACAGTTGGCACCGACTCATACCCTTGTAGCACCAGGTGACGCATCAATCATTTGGTCTACTCTACGAAGAATATTACTAAACACCTTCGCTGGTCTAGAAACTACGACACGGCAGCACTCAAAAGCTAACTGCACTCAGATGCCTTCCTTGTGATTCTCTTCCTATCTCAAGTCGCTAGATTGTTGCTGTTATATTGTTAACAATGCATTGCAAAACTGACGTATTTGTGATATGTAGAGATCTTTTGAATGTAGGCTTGCTGAACTTTGAAATCACGACACCTGTACGTAACCGTTGGACATAATGCTTTAAGTTTTTACACCTCATTTCAAATATGTTTGACCAAAGCTCGAAATGTTTATAAAAATATTCTAGGCGAATGCACTGCGCTTGAGTTTCCTAGTGAGTCATGGGGCTACCGAAAGAAATACTACGTCAAAGACCAGTTTATTGTCCCTTTCAGTAACATCTGCGTGCGACATTCTCAAAACGATATTTGTAAAATACCATGATTATATGCTTCATCCATGAGTTAGATATCCTATGATTTTGCCTTGAGTACTTGATCGCAGGACATGTTTTTTAGCCTCTCGATGTCAATATACCGAGACCGATAGAGCGAACCTTAGTGTTGTTGACCATCTTCTTGAAGTAGGTAGCCAGTGAGAGAAAAAAAGCAGAGGTTTACAAAAGAGACGGCCCCCAGGACATGTATGCCAAACTGTTTGTTTCAGCAATGGCTTATGGAATATGTCAGTAATAAAAAAATAAAGCTCAGAAGGTCATTGCTATTTAAAATAAAAACAGGGTAACGTATGGACGACTAATAGAAGAAGAACACATAGAACAGCGCTGACTTACAGCAAGGTTGAGAACAAGTAGCTTGTGCGTCAGGAGACCTTTGATCGCTTTATCGAAGAAAGAAATTGATTTCTTTGATCACATTAATACGTGTGATCTTCATGGCGCATAATCATGATGATGATATATAACTTTTCTCGTTGCTTTGCATTGATATTTTTATCGTTGCTTTTAGTTTTGTTACTTACTGCGCAGGTATGTGCTGGGCGTTTATGGAAAACAATCGTTGTTGTAAGAATCACTACTGTCTGTGCCCTTCTCTTACCGATACTCTGTCTTTTCCAGTGTTTTATTTCAATTATATAGCACTACTAGCTCAAGCCTCCACTTTAGCTACATTTTCGATTGCCTATGACAATGGCTGCACTGACTTCAAGAAAGGCATTCGCATTTCCCCGAACTGTAATAAATTTCATTCTCTGCTGCTTTCCTACTGCCATCGTAGTGGATTTGAATTTCAAATATATCTGCCGCAGCCGTCTATGATTTTACCACTCAAGCCAGGTGCGAGTTCAGATCTATTCATTGAGGTTTTGAGCTCCCGTAAATGTTTATAGTATCTACTACTGTAGGATGTGCTGGTTCAATGTCTGAGCAGCAGACTCAAACTCACCTCAGGTGGCGGACCGCAGTCGCGAAATTTTCGCCTGAAAGGGCGGGGACCGGTAAGTTGATTGAATGGGGGGTGAACAAAATGTCAGCGAACATTGTCGTTTAAAAGAAGGCATTTTCAATGCACTACATATAAGTGATTTTTTGATGGGGAATTGACGTCAGGATTCAACAAACATATCGCTACTGATCTCCAGAATTACTGTACACACTAAACAAATTCTCACCCATAAGGGTGTAAATGGGCTTGTCGCCAGACGAACACCCTTTGCACCCTATTGGGTGTTCGAAAAAAAGGGTGCTAAGGAAGGGTGCAGAGCGCAGCACCCTTACAAAAGGGTGCACAGCATAAAATTTCAAAGGGTGTAATGGTTCCACCCTTTATAAAGGGTGCTATCGTGCTATAACACCCTTTAAAATGGGTGCTGGAAGGGTGCTCCCACATCGATGTACCAATGGAGCAAAAACCTAGGATGGATGCTAGAGATGGCCACAAATGTAGAATGCCATCTACTCTGTAGACAGTGGCGTGTGACAGGCCACATACACTCTTAAAAAATGGAGTGACCCACACTCCCATTTAGGGAGAAACGGCGATGTCCCCCAATGTTCTTCTTTAAATGGGGTAACGTCTGTCCCTTTTGACACACAGAAACGTTCCTCCTCCGTCAAAACCAAGATGGCTCACACCAGGCTAGCGTAGCGAGCAATACGCATGTGCACCGATTTAGCGAGTACAGCTTTATGCCTTAAGCAACGCACGTTGATACTACAGAATGGCGTCTTGGCGGATAGTTGACAGTCGGGCCCATTCATGGATTGCGCAAGGACACCGGAAGGCTGATGCAGCGCATTTGCATATACATTTATTAGTAAGTACACGTTTGCTGCTCTGCGAGACACATAGTACACACACACTCAATGAATTGAATACACAATTCATTCATTTGAATACAATACAGCCCATACTATGATCAAATTACAACCACCGCGTACGCACAGATGTGTTTACACATACCCCAATACGAAGTGCAGACGCTTATATAGTCGCTGAATTACGACCGACGTGGTGGTACAGGTATAACGTAATTTTTGCTTAACTCTTTGACATTCCATGGCTGCATCACAAGATACGCAGACGTAATTATACCGTAGCTATCCCTTAGCCAAGATCAGCAGTTACTCAAAAGCTACATAATAATAAACCTGATAATTACAGGGTTCATCAAGTTCCCGTGAAAACGACCACCAACTGATAATTACATACCATTCATATATATTCATATTCATGATAATTACATACCATGCATACCATTCCGACGACATTTTGAAGTTTGCGCCATCTCTCGACAGTGGCCACAGATAAAATTTCTCTCTCTGATTTATTTAGTTTTTATTGGTACTCTGGGAGGGCGCAGCATGCAGACCAGATTCTGTCACCTTCGTCGCATCGACTTCGTTGAGTGGTTTGGCGTTAACATCTGTTAACATTCTATTTACGCGTTTACCACAAGTATGACGATGAGCCATGGATTCATTCAACTGCTAGCCCTTCAATGACAATGCTTCTGAT